>JAAXNX010000052.1:0-58359 GCA_036491905.1 Folsomia manolachei | reverse complement strand
ATTGTGAGATTTGTGAAAGATCATGATTTTAGTTTTAGAATAGTTAATTGCTAAAAGTTTCGATGTACACCAAGAATCAAGATTGGTGAGAGTAAATTTGAGACAGTCAAAAATCACAATTTCAGATGTGTTGGAGCACCAGAATATTAGGTCGTCTGCAAAAGTACAGTAATTAACATTTCCTAAGCATGAAAATACTTGATTGTAGTAGCATATAAAAAATATTGCCGAGAGAATTGACCCCTGGGGGATCCCCGTTTTTAGGGCAAAAGGCGTCGATGTAAAATCATCTAACTTGATAGAAAAAGTTCTATTTGTCAGATAGTTGCAAAAGACCTTCAGGAGATGTTCATTTACGTTAAATTCATCCTTTAATGTAGTTAAAAGTCCAAAATGCGGAACATAATTATAAGCTTGGGCCAGGTCTACGAAGCAAGCCCCTACTTTATTATTGGTTTTGTCAATTTTGTTAAATATTTCTTGTGTGACATAATACAGAGCAGATTGACAGGATCTGCCTTTCCTGAAACCATGCTGATGTACATCCAACAACTTATTTTGTTCTAGATGTTGGACAAGTTTGTCATGCAATAGCTTTTCATAAAGTTTGCCCAAAAATGGAAGCACAGAAATGGGACGAAATGATAGTGGTTCATATTTCGAACCTTTTCCTTTGTATAGAGGAGTCACAGTACCATGCTTGAGATTATCTGGGAAAATGCCCTGCTCAAACAGTTTATTATATATTTGGGTTGTGCATCACTTGTAGTTTCTGTTGTACCTATAAATTGAGATTTTGAAACATTATAATGACACATTCGTAACGATCGTTACCTTCAAAACAATTTAAAAATTATGTAACAGCGCCAATACAGATACCTGGATTGCCTTGGCTGGCTGGCGTGTATTAACTTTCCCTAAAAGAATACAAATCATTTTATTGTTCAACAGGCATGTAGCTCTTTTTTATCACCACATTCATCATTTCCTTCTCGTCGAGATGTAAAACGTAATCTAAACTAAATTTCATTTCGTTTATTTCAACTATTATTTTGTTTTACGAATCTCATCTCATTCTACCTCGCTCATTGTTCTATTCATTATTTTAATTCGGTTGGTGTGGACGGAAGAGGACTTACTCTCGCAAATGGTGAAAATAAAGAATCCGTTTAGTTTCGTCTCTTTAAAAATGACAATAAACTCGTCCGAGTTGGAAAGGAAAGTAAATTACAGTCGCATCACGACCAAAGCCACAAGTACTATCACCAGAAGCTTTATTTCTTAACTTGGCACATTCTTTCCACGCCTTTATTTGCATTTTTAGAGAATGCTAAGGTGCGAGTGGAGTAGATCTTTATCTCTAAATAAGGAAATGCAGACTGGATTGGATAGAACATGATAAAAATTACGAGAGGGTAACTTCAATTGAACAAAGTAGTCAGTACAATATCAGCACATACCATCACTAAATGTTGTTGTACAAAGTTACAAAATAATGCTGAATCCCACAAAGACATATATAACTCGCTCCAGCAATCTGCTCGAGTAGGATTTACAAGTAGATAAAAACACCGGCAATTGAGTCACGTAGAATGGACATAGTATTACTAGCAGAAAAAGCTTGTCTCATGATGGAAAATAAAGACATATTGTCAAGAAGAGGAAGAGTGTCTTGTATACTTTTATAATTAATCAATTGCAATCAAAGTTATACTGAATCTACATCCTTTAAAAAACGTACCCCTACAGCATTCGTTTTCGCACGCATTAAGTTTAACTTAATGCAGAGTTAAATACATTTTAACGTTATGCGGTAATGTAAAATGAAAACTTTAAGTTGTGTATTAAAGAAGGACACTAAAGTTACTGAGGAAATACCGAAAAAATGTCGTGTCTTATGGGAGTTGCCATTTTACAGATCACAGCCAAACCCTCCAACTAAGAAACTTTCTCTCAACATTAGTTGGTTTCTCGATTTTCTTCAATGCAACAAGCGATTCCTTGTATCTATTCTTCTATTCAGTGTCAGCACTCATATAAATACATATTACAGGAAGGAGACGAACTGCATACTTACAAGAACCGCAACAACTCCTCCTAATTTAATTTAGGAGGTTTTAGATTCATACAGTTTAACCCAAGTAAAATAAATATACTCTGTGAATATTTTGCATCTAGCCACTAAAGGCTGTAGTTTGTTATGATTCCATTGAACTATAATTCCGTGCTCACTTTCTTTTACTACAGAAAGCATAAATAATTGGGAGCTGCAAGTAAGCAACTAGTTGGTCAGAAGCTATTTAGTCATTAGTCGTTGTCCTTAGTTCTCCGCGAGGACACACCATTTACTTGGATGTGGTTCCGTCTGTACACTTACTATTTACCATGCCATATACCAAGCCAATAACGCATCAGAATAATGTATGAGTTGTAGTTTATGTGAAGTCAAATTTTGACCGTGGAAGGGTTCCGAGGGGGAGAAAGCATAATTGAGTAGTCACCAAAAGCAAAACCATGCATAAATAGTCATAAAATGGAACTCAGTTGAGAGAAATCGGCAGTAAAAATTATTGATGAGCATTACTTTGTGGAAGTATTCCTTCATATAGGAAGTGAAAGGATGTTGTGAAATATAGGAAATGAATTGGTCGAGTCTGAAATGAAGGATATTTCTTTTCCTGTGCACTACATGTAGCAAAATACTTTTTGAATTCCCTTTTTTCGGGGAATGATTTGTCTGGAAATTGTAAAATGGGAGTATTTGTCTCTTGAAAGTCAATGGTCATTCGCTAAACTTTCTCCATTTTTGTGATGTTAGTTTGGCCGTGTCAATGACTGTGTAAAATTAATTTTAGCTTTATTAGATCCTCGATACATTGTAGTACAATGATCAAATATTTGTAATCTTAACTTAAACTACAATGATTCTCTATCTCTTATGGTTTGTTTGTTCTATACTGACGTGCTTTTTAAAACTTACCAGGTTTACAAAAACATTGAAATTTGTGTGATAATTGATTGGATTCATGTTGAAAGTTTCGGTTTGATGCAGAGTTTCGACATTGGTATTTATAAATTGGAAGTATTTTTGTCTTCCTCCTAAGGCACCATTTGTCACCTGCCACCAAAAGACTGTACCTTAACTACACCACGTCCGAATCGGAGTCTCCGATTTAGAGGAATAGGGTAGAAAGAAACCAGACTTCCAACTCCCACGCGAAGAAAGCATACTTTGTCACCTGCCACCAAAAGACTGTACCTTAACTACACCACGTCCGAATCGGAGTCTCCGATTTAGAGGAATAGGGTAGAAAGAAACCAGACTTCCAACTCCCACGCGAAGAAAGCACCGGCCACTCCGATGTGTCAATGCAACTGGCAAATTGATCTGTCAAATGTAACAAAGTAGTAAAAGATAAGCGCCTTGAAACTGTAAGAAGCAAATCAACGCATGCCTAAAAATGACCACACCTCCATGCAGCCCAAACGATGGATGACCAATTCTAGAAATTTCTTTAAAATTCAAAATTCTAACTTTTAGATTTCTAGAGTAAAAAAAGGTAGTACTCATATTACCTGTTTGGAAAACATCAACCCTTATTTAGTGAGTATGAGTAGCAACAATTGGAAAATAACAATGTAATAGCCCGTAAGTATTCTACTTATTCATTACGTGCTTATTGCAAAGTCAACCTTAACGATTATTGAACCAATGGACCAAAGGACTTAAATGAGGTACTTGACGCATTTATTCACCCATTCAACACAGCCTGGATTACACCCACACCCACTCCATCACAAAATCCACTCTAAGCTAAGGCCAAATGATCAATCAACTACTCATACACGGGAGAAAGATGGAAATGACAACCTGGTTGATGGCAACAAACTTTTATTGGCCTTCGCCCCTAATCCAATAATCTGATTCTAAAGATAACTCCACAACAAAAGTCCAAGTCAATCACTTCAAAGTACCAAGTTCACGCTACAACGCCACGCAATTTGGTGTCCTAAGCCTTGTCGTAAGAGCTAATACTGAGAGGATGTAATTTTTTGATGACCAACCCCTTGATCTACGTACTATTTCATTTTACAGACATTTGTTGCATGCCATGGGCTAAAACGGATTTATCACCAATCTGATGTCAAATTGTGTGAATACGACAACAAAATCGTAATGAACCCCTTCGCACAGGAGTTGTATACTTGTGTGTCTAGTCAAAAAGAAATGATCACCAATCAGAGAGACCGTAATAAAACACATTCCATGAAATGTTGGGGCACGGGTCAATTCCGGTTGTAAATGGGAGTTGATTTGTCGTAAATTGTGGAAAAACTATCATTCACGCCATTCCATCAGTTCTGTGGCCCCAGCAAATTTATTTCAATGTGAAACAGAAGTTTCACTTGGTCTCTGATTTTTTTGCAGATTTCTTTATTAAATTAGCGAAGAGTTACCTGCTGCCGTTCCAGAAGAGTTTCATACAGCTGAAACAATGCAAAGGCGGAATGGGTAGCTAATTTATTAAGATAAGGTAATCCTATCCTAAATATTACACTTTTCACACTAGTTCTAGTATTTATACAAGTTTTGATACTTGTAGATCAAGACATCGGATGATTGATGGCCTGCCATGTACGCAATTTTTAAAACATTATGCAAAGTGTTAAAGTTCTAATTTTTTAGAATCAATTCGGAACGAGAACGAACATCAACCATTAGCAGGATTTAATAAGCTGATTTCAAATTAACAATCTATATTAATCTTACTCTAGAAAATATATCTTATCAACAAGCTATGCTAAAGTTGCTCGGAATTGAAACATTGGATCCTCTTAAATATGCATGTCTTGTATTGCTTTTCCCAAATGTGGGCATTTATTACTTTACCCACCACAACCGGATGAAGACTCCATGCTTCAACAAATCTGTTGAAGGATGGATGGATGGATATTCCTGTATTTTACGTTATTCTCTGCACTTTCAAGAGTGTGGTTGATGGGTGATGATATTATTATTCTCGGATTGACTTTAGTGGTGGCAGTGGCATCCTATCGGGTGATGGTCGTTTGTTTAATGTCACTGGGGACGATGTCAATCGAATCGAGACTTTAGAATCATCTTCTCTCATGCATACAACGACCCTGATTTATTCTTCATGCTTCACGTCGTCCATACGGCGATAATTTAGACACAACACAACCTCTGCAATTTTCGTTGCTCTGTGCAAAAATGTACTTTTGTCGTATCGATGAGTTGAGTTATTTTCAGTTTTTTTACATTTAAACAATTTTAATTTTACTAGAGATCCGCGGATTCAAGTTATTCATGCTGGATAACCGAGACTCAGGTTTGTCACTGCATATATTATGTGTTAGCTTATCTGGTTACGTTGTGAATTATGGAATTTTGATAAGCTCTGAAAAATGGTGATTTGAGTGAGGAAAATATGTTTCACGTTTTGTGAACAAAAGCCATTAGGGATTTTGGAAAGATAGTTAGACCAGTCCATACTCCATTGGATTCAGATATGGAAAGAACGGAACAAGGAAGTAGTAGATGGGTAACTTGATCTATTTTCTAAGTTTTAGGGTGTTGTATCGACATTTGAATGGTGTTTGGATGGATGTACGGGCTTTAAGGAAGTGTAGGATTTGAATAAGAATCGCGACTCGATTAGCCAATTCTTTCCCCGATCCGAATACCATGACCCGAGACAAGACTGGAAAGCTAAGTGTGGAGAAATTTAACTGACAATTCCATTTTTGGTTGTTTTCAAACACAAGGATTGTCCTTTAGTTGAAGAAACTTTTTCAAATTATGTAGTTAGCAATTTTAGATTATGTGAGACTGACGTTTTGAGCATCTCAAAATCAATAATCAGACCTTCGGACTGCATTAAACTTTTTTGCAATATGTGTATTACAATTTCCTAAAAAAACCTTTGATTGTATTCGAATAATCTCGAGAAAAAGCACCCATTTTTCGGACATAAATCTCAATCTCCCCAACATGATCAGTGCCTCAAACTATTTTACTTAAACAGCTTGTTTTGCCATTAAATTGGCCACAGATAGCCAAGCTAACGAGCAAGTCGAGATATGTAGCTGTACTAACACCAAGCACAACAGAGACACTAACAAAATCTGTACTAGCAAAAATGTAAGCACACAATGCAAAGTAATGCAACCCTAGTCAACACTTCTAATACCAAGTACATCAGAGAGATACATGACATAACCCAAGAAAACTATGGGATTTGTGCTGAGATGAAGTTACAAAACAAGAAGGAAGGGACTAGGCTAGAGACGAAAAGTTAAGTATGAATTCGCAGTTATTTCATGGCAACGCTACCTTCCTTCGCAGTTACTTAGTTTAGTTCTTCTCAATCTTTGGTACGGGCCAAGCCGGACCGTCGACCGTCTCCAATTTTTTGAATCCAACAAGTTTACTTACAAACTTTAACAAAAAGTGCAACGCAAAGCAATTTACTTTTCCAAAGTTTGTGGCGTTCGTTCACCTCCTCCTCTTTTGAGAAAAGAAGTAAAACGCGATTAACTCACAAAAATATTGGATTTGCATTTCCTTCCTTTAACAAAGAGTAATTTGCATCCTTCATTTTTTACGATACTACAATTAATCATCAACAGACTGGAGTTGGTGGTTGGAAGAAGAAACAGGATCAACATTCAGATTCAGAACAAATCTCAACTTCCCCACGGCACCCAATTTGCACTGGTTGGCTTTTGCATGCCAACACGAAGAAGGCACGCATCAGTAAAAATTTATGCGAATTGAATGCAATCAAATCAACAAGATTCTACCGAAATCCATGTAGATTCATTTTCCATTCTGTAACCAAGTGGAGTGCGTAGAGTAGAAGGAAAGGATAAAAAACTTCAGGTGAGGATACAATTTTTTTTTAATTTCTCGGTACGCATTTGCGTCGTCTCATCTAGGAATGCAGTTGAACCATTTAGAATTCGATTTGAAAAATCGTTGCATCTTAATACTACCAAGATTTTATGAAGGCAAGGTCGCGAAATTTTGGAGGTTTGAAATTCAAGACATTTTATAGATTGTGTGTATCAAAGTTGTTTAAAATCTGATGTGGTTAAAATCACGAATTTTGAAATGTTACGAAGTCTTTTAGAGTTTAATCGATTGCTCTGTTGTGACCTAATTGCTTAATTGCTTAATTGCTTCATTGCTTATTCTTTTACAAAAGTCCATTTTAATTAGCAATATTTTACGCAGGCACAGTTAAAATAATTATACACTCTGATTTGGATTGCTTTTTGTCCGATAAGATGTATCAATTTTTTTCGTATTCAAAGAAAGACGTAGCATGTCATTATCAGAATTATTGAAAACCGAAATACAACGCATTTTATGTGTCTTTTAGCCACCCGTGTTTTATTCACCTTTGCATAAAACTACGTATCCCATTAAATCTCACAACTTCAATCTCACCCTGACATATTTGAGATGTTTAGCTGAAAACCATTTTACCTTACCATCTGTCAATCCACGTCAATTAATTAATATTCGTATTTGTAGTTCCTTGAATTGAAATCTGCTTATACTTTTCATCACTCATACAAGTCATAGAACTTTTACATTTATTTACAATATCCATAAAAAATGGTCATTCAATTAATCAGCAAGAGTTCCACACAAGAAATCATTACCCATTGCGACAACATTATCCAAATATAAAAAGACAAACTCCGCACAAGTAATGTTGGTACATGCAAAGGTGTACACAAAGAAATGATTACCCGAACAGATTCTCACGCTTCTGTGACAAGACAAGACTTTCTTCAATCCGTCCTCCGTTCATGTCATTTTCTTTTCCATCTCCGGCAAGGTCTTCCCATGTTTTGCTTCCTATTTTAGTTAAAGAATGTTGAACTGCGGACAGAACCAGAATGATTTAGCGGATATTGGCATTGCTCTCTGTGTCTCTCTCTGCAAAGCTTAAACACCCCCAACCAAATTCACGTCGCAATTTCCTGATTTTTTTTGCAAATTATTTCGTCTTGGGTTTTTCTTACTTATTTTATCCGCCTCTATCCATTGAGATCTGATAGTGGCAGCCTTAGTTGGTTGGTTGGATATTGGTTGATTTAGCGGTGAGTTTTGCTTGCATTCCACCCGCAGTCAGATTCGCATGGCATTAGATTGTCGGGTTGATACGGTGCGGTGTTATTACGGAATGAAAAGAGATGAGCATTTTTTATCATTATTACTTCGGTTGTAATAGCGGCTCATTGTGTCAAGATTTTACAGTTGTGTGAGCTCAAAATCTTAGCATATGGATGCAACTGCAACTGTTTTTACCCCCTTAAAATCTTGTAGTTAAATAGATCTTAACCTCAAGTTTGTTTTATTCGGGTACATAAGATTTATGCCACATGTAAAAGGTCATTTCACACTTTTACAATTTTTGAGCAGTCTGCATTTGAAATGTCGCAATTTTGTTAAATATCCCACAAAAAAATGAGCAGTGAAAATAATTCCTTTTACTTCCATACCAAGTCATGATTTGCATTTTCATCCCTTTACATAATAACTACAACAATGCACTTGTGCTTGCTTGCCTTTCAAATCCAAAGTGTCATGAGAATTTATTGCAAGACTTTTGAGATTACTATTACTGCAGAAACAAAGCATAGTCAGAGACATGCATAACAAAACGACTTGAGCAATTCATTGCCAAGTGAATCGCATCTGTAAGACCGGAGTTTTCATTGCTTGAAGCAAACCAACAAGTGCAAATCCTTTGGTCACTCGTTTCATTGTCTGGTCATCCATTCTTTTAGTATGCAGTTGATCGTGGATACTGTTGTCAGATCAAGTTGAATTACAAACAGAAATTCTACACCCCTGCTATGCAAGGCAAAGCTGAAAGTGATGAAATGCAAGAGGTTCAGTTTTCATAACACGGAAGAATTTCAAAAGATTATCACTCCAAGTTCACACGCAATGAAATACGAAATCATCAAATTTTTTGAGGCTCAGGAGGGATTCAAAAAATTAAAAGGAATGAAATATTCTACTCCCATCCCAATTAGTTGGGTTGAGAGAGATGGTTACAAAACTATCAAAATTTATGGGGAAATTAATGTTACCGATAAATTCAGAACATGTCCAAACCCTGAGCCGAATCAATAGCAAGTGGCATTTGAGACGTTTCACTTTGGTTTGAAAATGCCAATGATACAAATTTTGGTATTGAATTTTATTAAAATTTTAATTTGTGGCCAAAACCTGTAGAAACTCTGGTGTAAGAACGAAGGTGTTGATCTGGCAAGGTTGATTTATGTCGACCAAGATTTAAGAATTGGGTGGAAGGTTTATAAAAACCAGAGTGATTGACTAATTAATCTAGTTATGCCATGGGAAGGAGTATTTTTAATACGCACATAAACTTGAATACGGGATTTTTCATTGAAACAATCAAAATTGGGTCAGACTTGTCCGCCAAGAAACCCGATCTGCATGATAATACAAAACTAGTAAACTTTTAATATTAATCAATCAGACTTCATAACTTGTAATATTCATCCATCCATAGGCATCACCATGTGGTGGTGATGGCCCGACGAACTACATCTTATGAAACAGTTAGTTTTCAAAACATGAACGTGAACCAGACTGACGGGATGTTTATATTTTTTATGAACTTGTTATTCATTGGCAGTAGCTTTGCTATTACTAAAAATCGGATTTTAGTAAAATTCATACATTGGGGATTTTAGTTGACATTTATTCACAAGAAGGTCATTTTGAGGTACATTTTTCAAAGTAGATTTAGAATGGGTTATTGAATTTTGATCTCTATTTATGAATGCAACTCATTATTATACCGCTTGGTCTACTTTGTCCCTTAGAAATAAAATGTGCTCCATCCTATAAGAAATCCTACCATCAATAGAAATGAGGTGACACGACGTGAGTTCATGCCCACAAAAACGGCATTGTCACTCCGAATTCAGTATATTTTTCAAAGAAATTGATCCACAAACATCCAGCCTAATTACAATTCGTGAATCACTTGAAAATTGGGAAGCTAATGATCACGGTTTTTGTTGAAATATCTCAATACCGTCGAGATTGGATTGGTCAATCAATCCAATGCACTAGGTTTTTTGTCACTTTTAATCCAAGTTGGATTATCCAACCACCAGCAAAAATCCGGTCCCTCATTTTATTTCATTTCACCGGTCCGTCCTGCCTTTCTTAATTATCTCGTAACTTGTATCCTATTATGTCAGTTGACACTTTTCCATTGTATTCCAATTCATTGTCATTATCATACTTGAGTTTGAGTGAGTTGTCATTGTCGTGCTATGCATGTGAGTGATGGATGGAGTGGTCAACTATTATTTGAACAAGAATACACTGCCAACTTAACTGAACCAACAGGACAACTCAATCTTGTCTCTGTTGACTTTCCTATGTCCAAAGATTTCAATAGAACTTGGCACACCAGTCGGCACTTTGAATTTGGGCATCCTCAAAACAATGAGCGATATATCAACAGCCAAAAATGTTAAGTAGGAATTTCCTGGTCCCGAAAAAATGCAAGAGCGAGCAACGCGGTAGCGGTACTATTAAATATGTGATGTCTAATGAGCCAGAATTTTTTTAGGAATTGTACAAAATTCGTGGTTTACGGACCCGTCTTCCCAACATTGTGTCTTGTTAGGAATGGTTATTAATCTTGCAAAATAAAATAAAATACCGGCATGACTCCCTTGACCTCTCCGTATCCCGGTGTCTTCAAGAAACTGTCTTGACTTGTTTCATAGTGAAGAATATGGCATTGGATTTATTATTGGATGATTGCGGAACATAAAATAAAACAAAATTTGACAGGATTGTTAGTCGAGTTTCTGAAAGAGCATCAAAATCAAGATATAAAACTTTCAGCGTATGAATGTGGCCGAGAAAAAACTCGACAATGATCAATTGACTAGATATCTTATCAACTGACGCCAGGATGAACTTGATTTGACGACTTTACTTGGACTTCAATTCAGTCAAAAAAATGAAAAGAACCGCTAATTGTTGGCGTGTGTACATAGCAGTTAGGCATCAATTTATAAAAAAACAATGACACCGGGTCGGATAATAAAAGAGTATTCAAACTTCAGTTACCGATGTAAGATTTACCGATGGACGAACAATTGCACAAAATGTTTAGTTTCAGAGTTCGGTTTTGCTCGATTTCTTTAAACGCTCCAACATTTTAAGTACAATTTGAATTCCCGTTCCAAAACAGAAAATTTAACAATTTCCAAGAAAATGTGTCATTCATTCCGTCACTGATTTGCAGTTTTTGTTTAAGACAACGAAAGATTTGTTTTTAAAGCACCATGATTAGATTTATAGGTTTAGAAAAGCACGAAATAAATTCTGGCGACAAATGCAGTCTCCATTGTGGAATGCGGGTGATCATACAGACTTATAAAATTCGCAAATGAACTTCGCTTTGTTTTTAAGATTCATGCAAAACCGGAATAGAATTGTACATTTCAGATAAACAAACGAATACGGACACCTCATTGTTGTCATGATTAATTTTTCCAAATGTCATACATGACTGCTTGCAGTTATGCATTAAACGACTATAATTCGAATTAGTCCAAATTAGTTCAAGCTTTTCAAGCATATTTCCTTGTGAAACATTAATAATTTTTGCATAAAGCATTGATTTAACCCAAATAATTTTGATTTACTCAACAGATATCTGGATTGACGATTGACGAGGCAACCACAATGTCGCCAAATGCAGCCCACACTTGGTCATTGTCACTCTCTGCTTTTTTTGCCTGTGTTCTAATCACACTAACCAACGCAAGTAAGTTATTTACCATTCATTTTCTGAAACAGTTAAGTTAAGCAAATGTGATGTAGATAATTAAAAGATATCACTCAACCCAAAACTCGTGCAAGGATAACTCATCAACTCTGAGTTTAATTGGTTGTTCTTGTAACTTGGACTAGTATTTGTCATGGCGTAACTGTTAATCCGTCCCAACTTATTTATATGTTCACAGTACTTAGTTGACCACAGGCTTGTAAGATAGTTTAAAGAATGTTGTCTCCTTTTCTCTCAAGATAAAATTTACCTGCGCCTCAAAAGCTTAACATCTTATTGTGATGAATTCATGTAATTTTTGCGATTCATATTTATGCAAGCTGAAATCCCTCTGTTGTTTGTGACCCTACTTTATATTTTACATGCCTATCGTGCAGATGAGGTTAATATTGACGTGTTACTTGCAAATTTTCAGCTCCAATTAATCGCCAAGTAGGAATAAGTGAAAATGTATTCATCACCGTTCAAAATGACACGTATGGAGTTGAACAACGGGGTAAGGTTGTGCTTTATTTGATGGAAAATGATGGCTAGCTTTGTTACCAAGTGTGTTAAAATATTTGGAAATTATTTTTCACAACAGTTTGCTCAATCGATTCCATGACATATGGGGATGGAGAAACAATTCCAACTTCGTCGCCTTGTGAGCATTGTATCTGTCGTCCACCGGGATTTGCTTGCACTATTATTAGTTGCGAATATCGCCCTGGATGCAAAGCCTTCAAAAGGTCGAACCAATGCTGTCCAGAATACCAATGTGGTGAGTACAAATTTGCCCGGTGATGAAATGAGTAATACCTTAAAAATGTCATGAAGGGAACAATGGTTTCTTGTTTAACAACTTTAATCAATAACAACATTAACATTTTTTGGTTAACGAGGGATAAAGTAAAATTATCAGAAACGAGCCTGACATTCAACAAGTTGAGTCATACTTCGTTACGCAAAATGAGGTACTCCATGTAAACTAAAATAATTTTACTTAAACACCTTCCCACAAATTTTACCCGTCCTTCTGTAAACTTGCATGACTTTGGTATTCCATTTTGAATCATCACATAATCTGCACCAATTCGCGAAATAATCTTAGGTAATTTTGTTTACATCCAAACAACGGTCTAACTCCATAACGAGATACTGCATTCATCCCATGGTTAGCTTGTCAATAAGTAAATTAAAAAAAGCCAGACTGATCAAGATCAACCCGTCCGTTTTGTTTTACAGAAACCAGCGTTTTGCGAATCACGAATGCCTGCAGCAGTTGCAAATAAACGTTTAGAAAGAAAATTGATAGCATTTTTTTATAATTTTCCGTCTGTAGATATTCCGTCCACCTTTTATCTCTGTAATAAATTTAGTCGGACTGACCTTCAGACCGGTTTTCCCCCATTTAATTAAATACCCAGTGAACTAAGGAGCAACCAAGTTCAGGAAGTCGCCTTAAAGTAGAATGAAATGAAATGCATGATGCATCCTGCTGTGCGTAGAGTATTGGTCAGTGACTGGGAATGCTAAACCAAAGTTTTACAAGAATTTCAGTTGAGGTACATTTTAGTGGAAATTTAAGATTTAGCATTTTTCATGATGAACATTTGCAATTTTTTCGACAAAAAAGTAGAGAATGCAGAACTTTACCAAAACTAAGATAACTTGTGAACTGGGAAGTAAATGAACGACGGGTTTATTACTCACGCTGAATATTTAGGGGACGGATCCAGAGTTAAACAAAATTAAAAATTAGTAAATATCGTCATAACGTATGATTTTTAGTATGATTTTACATATAATTGTGGGCATTCAGTGCAAAAATTAACTTTCTGCACTTATTTCACTCCAAACGAAATGCGGACCTGAACATGAGGCCTTCGCTCGGGTTTTTCTTCTGATTAAAACAAAGTTTCTAAAACATTCACCACTTATCTTGAGATACCTGGGTTATATCTGCCATGTATTCACTCACTACATCAACTTACTCTTTCCCCATTTTCAATCAAACCCTTGATTTGATCAGATTTGTCTAATTTTATCCCGTACCCAACTCCCTCCTATTAAATACTTTGAGACTCCCTAAAATTTGAGCTTCATACCAGAATCAAAAGTTAGCCAACTTGATAGTCTTTCATGGAGAAAAGTTTCCCAATTTAATCAGATTTACGAATTTAAGAGTGCATCCTTCATTTTCACCCAATTCTCATCCTTTCCCAATTTCATTTGCTCTGTCTTCTATTTCCGTGTAACTAACGAGAGGTAAAAAAACAAAGAAAAGTTTGTGCGAGTAAGCTGTTTACTCATTTTACGGATTTCTCATCACAGCCTAAAGCAGAGTTAAATAGACCACGTAGTCATTTAGTCAAATGCTGAAATGAATTCGATTGAGTATCTCAGAAAGCCCGATTTCTAATGAATTACGAATTCTCATATCAAATTACTTTTGCAAGCTGGCCATACTTAAATTTAGTTTCCTTTAATTACGGTAAATAAACTGATCACTTCATGATACGAGAATTAGCACAAGTTATGCCACAAGTTGTGGAGTATTCATCAGATTTAAATTGTTTCATCAATCCCAATGGGAGGTGTTATGCAAATTATGATGATTTCCCATGAATTGAATAAACCGTTAAATAAACACTTTAATCATAGCAATGCTATGATACCATGGAATACTTACTTTTACAAGGGCTTGATTCTGATTCCTTGTAATGATTACTTTGGACTTGAGCCACGATTGCAGTACTTTCTGTCCTATTTAGTTGGGAAAATGTGTCAAATTAAAATGAAGAAAGAAACCAAACAAAGTGAGAAGAATGAGATGGAATTAATCAAAGTATTTCATGATCGTGTTGGTGAGAAGAAATTCGTCAAACCGCAGCATCCCATCCGCAAATAACTGTATTTCATTTCATATCATTCTTCGCCTGGTCTGTCTTAATTCCCATTTTGTACTAACACACGCCTTCATTGTCAGCTTAAAGACACGCTCTTTTCTAGGTTTGGGCGTTGTAATTAATTTCCTAAAATCCATTCCGATTGTTTCACTAATTTCATTTTATTTTGCAGAGTGCGAGAAGGATGGCAAGATTTACCAGAACGGGGAAAAAATTCAGGACAGTAACAATCCCTGCGAAATCTGCTACTGTCAAGGGGGTGAGATTGTGTGCGCCGTTTTGGACTGTTACTGGAGAAGCGACTGCCAACCCCGGTATATTGAGAGTCGTTGCTGTCCATTGTATGACCATTGTCCACCTGCCACTAGTAAGTTGTACAGACAAATTTTGAGTGAATGATAATAAGTAAGTATCTAACTTCACTTTGACCTCTTAGATGTCGGACCATTTATGCGACCCTCCCACTCCACCACCGTGGCGCCCAGTTTCCCATGGTTCAATCTTAGCTCGGCAGTTTATGAGGTTCCACACCGGACGAGTTCTTCACCAACATCAGCCACATTTGCGACGTCTCTTGTCCCATCACCGACCCCGGTCCCAGTATTCTTGACGTCTCGGCCAACTGAGGAGACTCCGTCCTCAGCCACACCGCCAGCCCCACAATTAGTGGTTGTGGCTACGGAGAGAGTTCCAATTGAAGTGAATATTATGGCAACGTCCCAAGAACATGGTGACAACGAAGAAACTGCATCTATTCAGGAACAGGCAAGCAGTTCATCCCCCATTCCTGGCTCCAGTAGTCAAGATGACAATAGCGTCGCCATTCAAACACCACAAGAGTTGGAGAGTAGCTCAACCACCGAAGACAAATCTTCTGCTGAATCAGTTCCAGAAATTGTTCCAAGTACCCCAATTCTTCCTCCAGGAGATTCTACGACCCTCTTTTTCGCACCAGCCATTGCAATTTCTATTCTTCCAAGTCCCGTCGAGCCAATCATGGTTACACAAGAAGCTTCTTTATTGGGAAGTCAATTTATTCTCTCTGGACAAAATGAGACTGAAAACATTCCTCCAATTGTTGAACCTGGAGAAGGTTCCACTCAACTGGATACGGCTAGTGTTGCTCCTGCCCTTGTCGAAGTTGACTTACCAACCACCCAGACTCCAGTTGTGGCCATAGCAGAACCTGAAGTAGATTTGGAACATATTCAAATCGTTGAAGATGTCGTCACATCCACTACCGATTCCATCACTTCTGCGCCAATTGTGTCTGATACATCTGAGACGGTGGAAGCTACGACTGCTGGTTATCAGCAACAAGTTGAAATCATCGCCTCGGATGCTGTTGCACCAATTTCAGAATATACTACGATTCAGCCCCAAGAAGAGGTGTCACCAGTTGCAAATAATGCTTTGAAGCCTGACATTCAAATTCCCTCCATTGTTTTAACCCCACCGGATAAAGAGAGTGGCGGAATTGTGGAAAATATCGAAACTGTCACAGCCACACCCTCATCTGACATTCATCCTCCCAATATTGAGATCCAACCACCAACTGTGGAGTTTGATACACTCAGTAATCCTGACTTGATTAGTGACGACTCCATTCAAGAAGTTTCCACTGTTTCACCTTCTGATGTTGACGAAAAAAATATTGTGGCCACCACAATTGCTTCGGAGTATGACCCTGACCAGGTTCAAGATGCCGTCAATCCTCCCTATGACCCTGTCACTTCACTTCCCACAAACACTGAGCCACCTGCCCTTGGAAATTTAGAAGTGGCCGAGGCTGAGGTGCCCACTTTTGATGAATTGCCTCAAAATACAGAGACTGAAACTGTGACTGATGAGATTACTGTACAAGAAGTCACCACCCAACAATCCTATCCAGTATTGCCTACATCTCCATCTACGGACTTGCACGAACTTCCAATTGCTTCCAACGACGAGCCCCAATCTTACGAAGGCGTTACAGCAGAAACTGCGACTCTCAACCCCAATCAAGATGTAAATAAGCCAATTTCCGTCCCTGCCACAAGTACTTCAGGTCCCGTAGAAAAAGAAACGATGCCTCTGGATGACGCCATTCACATTTCTGCAGCAACTGAGGAAGAAGTTGATTCCAGCATAAACTCAGATAATGGAGTCACTCATGATTCTCCAGTTCTGGAGCAATCTAATCCAGAAACTCCAGAGAATACCATCCCACACGTTCATCCTTCCACCAATGAAGTGAATTCCATAAATGTGGACACTTTTGAAATCATACCACCTCAAAATGATGCTGAGAACACGATCGAAATACAAAATCAAGTAATGGATGGACACCTTATTCATCCCACAATTCCGGTAGCAGACTCTCCAGCAAATAATGAAGTCGATGCTCAAAGTGATAGAAATAGTGACGATGACACCATTGAAATATTTGCTTCTAATTATCATGCAAATCATTCTGATTCTCATGTCAGCCCAGAAACTCCAACAACACAATTGCCACCCATTGTTGAACAAGTTCCCGCAGAGGATGTAACTCCACAAGATGACTCAATTACGGTAGTGGCTGCGCCAGCAGAGGATGATGACGAACATTTAGGGTCAGAAGATGACCATGAGGAAATCATGCATCCCGATGACCAGCATGGAAGTTCTGACTCACTAACCACTGAGTATCCTGTTGAAGAGTCGTCCTCATCTTCAGCAGTTCAAAAAGGAGTGGGGAAAAAAGAAATTTCCCAAAATGATGATCACGTCTCCGAGAATGTCGTTACTACTCAACTTCCTTCGGAGCATATAAATGACGACACAGCATCTGACGACGACGAACAGTCCATTGTACACACCACGGTTTCAACTTCATCGACTGATTCTGAAGTTCCTTCACATGACCAGCAAATTGAAGAAAGAACAACTATCTCACCAGCAGCCGCGGACGATGAAGACAAACCACAAAATGACGCCATCGAGTCCGACTCCATTGCAACCACTTTCCCTCCTACATCAGCCATAACGACCAAAGCGGAGAAAGTTGCTGATCCTGTGAAAATAGATGAAGTTGCTGATACTCCACCTAAATTCAGACTTGATCTTTCCGCATTTGACCATTCTGGCGAAATTGAAAGCCGTGAAGTTACTGCCAACAGTGAAGTTGTATTTGACGAAGGAGTCCAGCCTACAACTAATGCTCCCCACCTCAACAGCGAGACGGACACTAAAATTCGGGATGACCCAGAAGTTGCCACACCTTCTCCAGTTACCGGTGATGGACAGAAACTGCGACAAGACAGTTCTGACATTGACAAGGACTTTACAACTCAAAAATACGTCTCCGACGGAATTAACCAAGAAGTAGAACCCATTCAAAATTTCGAATTTGACGAAGTCTCACTTCCAGCCACGACAAACCGTCCGTCCGCGTCCCGATCCGAACTTGATGATGCTCCCTCTGCCACCACAATTTTTCCAGAATCACACCAATTGCGAAATGTGGAAACTGAGTTAACCACCCTCATCACTCCCACAAGAATAGATGACGTCGAAGGATCAAACGACTTTGTCGAAGTTTCTACCAACTCGCCCTCCGGATTTGAGACAGAATACCGAGGAGAAGAACTGCAAGATTCGCATACCACACTCGCTCCTTCTTCCGCCTTCAAATCCGATGTAGAAACAACATTGGCAACTCCCGTATTTTTGGAGGAAGAGGTCAAAGTTGAGGATGACGTTGGAGTCACGACTTTCTCCACGATTCACGACGACCCACAAAATGCTGAGCTGGGTAAAGACGACCTTGTCACCACGGTCGAGTCTGTATTGCACGATGACGATGACTCCACGATAAGCCCAACGGTTATCTCAAATCCCAACGCCACCACCCCCAGAATAATTTCAATCGACACAATGATGATCCCGGAGAAAGGCGTGTCCATCCCGTCCGTCTCTGATGATATTGTCCGCTTCAGAAATGACCTCGGTCGTTCCGACATTAGTCCCAGAGAAGGAGAAAATGATTCCTGGTTTGTTCAGACTGCTACAAAAAATCGACAAATGCAAGGACTATTCCCATCTTCTCGAAGTCAAAAAAGACTCTTCAGATCCCGGACACCTAGAGATACTTCTAACGCGGAATCCACATCCAAGGACGACTCTTTAGACAAGAATAAATTTAAAAAGTATAAAAAGGTCATTTCACAAGATTCGCCTAAAAAACTGTATTTTTCTAGCTTCAAGTTTTAAATGAAATTCGACCTCATCACGATAATATACTGAATTTGTTTAGTTTACATTAAATTTCGGTATATGTATTTATTGGACAAGTTGTGATGATGTATTAGCAAGACATATTTTAGGTCGTCATAAATTGCAGGTTGCAGTCAACACGTCTGTTTTAGTATTTAATAATTAGTGCATTTTGCCAAATTAGGGTTAGTATAACAATGACAGTGAAATGCAATGTGGTGCCTAATTTTGATCTGTGTTATTTATGGAACTTGTCCTCAAGTCGCTGTCCGGTTGTATATATCGGTGTCGGGGGAAATACTTGTAAATAGATTACATTAATTTGGTGGACGGAACTGATTTGGTTGTAACATGACATATTTCTGGTACATTTTAAATTACGAGATACTGGGGAAAATACATTTTGGGCTTACTTATTGTTGGTGGTAGATGGTATAGAATTGGACGGGTTGCTTAATTACTGCTGGATATTATAATTACTGACAATCTTAAAATCTTAATGACATGACAATAACTGGTATAAAAATGATGGTCAACGATACAAAATAAAATCATGTTATTAAACGCTATAACTGTGTCATAAAGTACAAACTAATTTCACCGTTCATTCGAATACCAAGAGGGTCTCCAAAAATTAAGTGCAGGTGCAAGTATGTGAAAACCAATTCAAATATGCTTTGACATGTATAAGCCGACAGACATACGTACAAACCGTTCCCATAATATACCTCAATCATAACAATGAACCAACACGTTACATAACTTCCTGCAGAGCACGCCCACATATTTCGTGAACAAGATAAGAATCCGAAACCTCTTTCCCAATTTCATACCCAGTAATCGATAAATCATCAAAAAATGACATTAAAAAAATTGGATTTCCTGATAATTCCCCAATTTTTCCTGCACACTGCACTCTCTCATGTTATATTCTATGAACGGCTCGTGCATCCCCATAGCGTGCACCTGTTGAAGATGTAAAAGTCAAGAAAGGCTAGGCCCGGTATTATTCATTGTTGTGGATAAATCCACTTGAATACAAGCGTTCAGACGCGGTTTTCTTAGTCGGTTTCTAGCTTTGGTCAGATTCACACCACACCAGTTCCCAGTGCATGTAACAATCCTTTTGTTTTTATTTCATGAAATATTGCAGGAACTTGAAGATGCACTAATCAGAAAATCAAGTGCTAAGGTGTCAAAGTGCTCATAATAAATTTCAAATTTTCCGATAATATGAGTGACACTCCAAGGAACAGTGACTGCATGTCCAATAGTATCAGGATTCTTAATCATAAATAAAATTAAAAGTTTTCAAGCTTGTGTTTGTGCTTCAAAAATAGAAGGTGAAGAATGCATGTGCATGTAAAACGTGGACCTGAGCGGTGCGTCTGTGTGGATATGTTTTTGACGGTTCTGACATTATTCGGAGTATTCCAGGATATCAATGCAGGTAAAAGTTTCTTGAATTTTGTTAATAATTCTAATACATCAATACATTTGTTACGGAAGGAAGGAAAAAAAACATTAATGCAAAATTTTCATGATGCAACAACAACGGACACTGGTTGAACAGGGAACTTAAAACTGAATTGTTTTTACATGCAAAGATAGGACAATGAAAAATCGGCTGCAGACTACAATGAGACGACATGATGCACCAAATAAGAATCGACGAGATCAACGTTCTTCCATTCGATTCTGATTCATCAATCTTTCGGACACGAATAAAATAGCGGACTAAAAAAATTAATCAAGTGACAATGGCTCGATAGTCGGTAGGGTAAACCAATTCGAGATGAAGTCGACTTCCGTAATCACGCACTTTTTGTAATTCATTTTGTGATAATAAGATCCGAATCCTGGGCAAAGTTTTTCTTCCTCTTTTTTAAAAAGATAAAACTGCATCGGGTTTGGCAAAATTTTAAATCCGCATGACTAGACAAATTGTTACAAATTTACAGAGTTCGGGAATGGAATACGGGGATAATGGTCAAACTTTTTTGTTTTTGCTCATCATATCCCTGATTGTGCTAGTTGTCCGTACAATTGTGTCTGCAAAATCTCTAGTTTCGCGTTCAATTAAATGCATTCTTATTCTTGATACGTTTGTAAAGCGGATTAGGTTTGACCTTATCGGCCAACAGGAGTTCTAGCTATTCTATTCTATGCCGAGAATTTTTTATGTAGTAGTTTTTGTTATGAAAATGAGGCAATCGAGTCAATTTTGTTACCAATTATGTAATACTTTGTCTACAATTTTCTGACAAGAATTTAACAACAGTCTTAAACAGGCTCCTTTTCTAGTCTAGTTGCAAAAGTACTGCGCTGGGTTAACGAGCAAAAAATTTTGGCTAAAGGGAATCTAATAGTAATTGGCAGTGGTAGGGTAAGAAAGGTTTCGTCAGACCCGGTGGTAAATGTCAGATTCCCAAGATCAAGATTATTTGTAGTAAGATCAACCTGAGCCGTAAATATGTCGTAAATATTCACCTTTAGCAGATCAACCACAACCACAACTGCCACCCATGTAGACTAGACCTGCGTTTGGTCACTTTTCTCCCCTTCCTCGCTTTTTTTCTGTTTGAAACTTCAACGGTTGAAGTTCAACCCTTTACGACGTTTCATTACACCTGTGGATATGGATGACGATTTAAAAATAATAATTCCTCTTCACCACACTACACGGAATTTAAACCTTAAAATCATTCACATCCCAAAACCAGACAGAAAAACAATTCCTAAACCTAAACCAAGTCAACCACGCACACTTTTCCGTATCAACTAACTCTAGCCCTGGTCGGGATCAAATGCTGGGAATTTTGGCACGAAAAATCACAGCAAAAACCTTGATGTAATGTAACCACAAAATTTGAGAACCACCCACTACGCCGTGCTCTTCACCTTTCAGACCAAGTAATATCGTGGCCTCCGACATTTGCATATTTGCGGTTTTTTCTACCTCCTTCCGTAATAACCAGGAAATATCCAGTCTGTCGAAATAACAGATCTAGTTATGAATTAAGAAGCAGATTTACTAACAATTTGCATATGGTTTTTGTTCCCAGTGCCTCTAAATGTCGTGAATATGGAGGGGATTGGCCTGCTGGGGTTGGAGTTGGAAGGGGTCCCAAAAATGAGGGCAGATTACGGATTCTATGCTGCCGACAATCAAAGCAGGTTTAAGGGAGATAGCTATTTGGATATTATGGCTGCAACCTCCAACTCGCAATACTCGCATTTGATGAAAGCCAGATCTTCAAATGCTTTACAACGCTCAGGTAAATGTCTCAATTGTTCCTTAAATTATAAATATAATGTAGCATAGATATAATTTCTTTGTACACAAATAAACAGAAGTAAAATGTATCACACAACTATGCCAGTTTCAAAAAAAAATTACAATTAACAATGACATACGTCGCAGATATAAAGACGTGCCGAAGAAATTTCGACATCCTGACTTTTCAATGCCCTTAGAATTTCGAAATGGTTGTGGTCAACAGGGGTCAAAGTTTGACCGTCAAATTTGACGATTGGAACACTTAAAATTGTGGAGAAACATCCTATTTACAAAAATAACATTTAGATTCCTAGACTTGTGAGTGTCGACAGACGGACGAGACGTTCGCATAATGAACCTCTGCCACTTAATGTGTTCTTCACGGCCATGCAAATAATCAAATAAATAAATAAACCAAATTCTAACAATGAATCGCATGGTTTTGGTCAAGTTGCACACCATGCCACAACGAAACCATCCGACAACAATGACTAAACCAGAAACCAAACCATGCACGGCATTCAATTTAAGAACAGGAAATAAAAACTAAACTAAAAAACACATAAAATGAGGAAGGGTGGGTGGATAACTTCATTTCAGGCAGACAAAAATGAAAAATGAGCCGAATTAACAAGTTAAGAAAAAGAAGGTAAATAGCACGAACAAGAATAAGTACGACAATTGTGGTGGTTGTGGTTTTTATTCATGCCGGAGTATATTTTCATAACTGATAAATTGTATAAAGACGAAATAGTTATCAACCAAGTCAACAATGAGGAATACAATTTTCTAATTACATAAATAAATAAATTTACTCATGATTTCAGTATTATTTACACGAAGGCAAGGATATAAAATGCCCAATATTTACTTATTTATATTTTAAAGTACAGTAAATAATTTCAATTCCTCCCGTGTTTTTATAACAGTCTTATTATCTCAAATAGTATGCAACCGTAAAATGTCACTGTCACACTGTCAATACGTATTTCATGCCGTTTATCAACTCCACATTCGAAAAAAATTTAACGCAGAAAATAGTTTTCAAACACTAAACCCTAAACAGTTCAAACCGCAAACAATTATTAAGAATTTCCTGAATTGACAAACTGTTAGAAAGAAACCCGCCGGAAGAAGAACCTCTTTAATCCATACATTACATAACATTGTACATGTGCAAACTATTTGCGAAGTAAACTTGTGTGTTATATTTTACACACTTAATGTGCGTAAGGAATTAGCAAGGATAATTTGCCCGCAAGAATAAAATTAGTAACGGGATTTGATTTCTGTTTAAAACCTATGAAGCACTTGCTCATGCACAGGTGTAAGTGCCGAAAAAGAAGGTTATCTCATGCTATCTCTCTCTTCTTTGTCATTAATATTATATTCACTCGTACCTAGCTTGATTGACGCAAAAATTGACAAGTAGCCATTAGATGCGAATGTGTACATCGCTAAAAAACTTTTAGCAATGCCCACATTGAATATGGTATACACTCATCATTTATCTATGCATTTGCGTCTGAATTGAAGTGTTGAAATTAATTAAGCAAGTAACGCATCTCCGTTTTCCAATCATTTGCGTATTTATACAATACCAGTTTGGTCATAGTCATGCAATAATGTCACCCATATCAGGGCCCGATTTGTATAGAGAATTAATGGTTTACTGTACATTTTTTAAGGCATTTACTGTTTGATTTGGACTGCAGGAAAAAATTCTCAACTTACAACTGTTGTAGGCAAAAGACAGGTATAGATGACATTGCCATTGAATTTGAATCTTGCTTGTCGAATGGATTATGGATTTATTTACAAAGTTGGCTATCATCAGTTACTATTTTTTCTATTCTTTAAAAAGCCGTTTAACCGATAGAACCCGTTTTTTGTCATCTATAGAAAAATTATTAAAAAGGAAATCTTCACACACGTCCAACTTCAATTGTAAAAAAAAAATCAGATATATCTGTCACGTTCCTAAAATTTGAAAATGTGGAACAGGATGGAAAAAATGAGCTTGAACTTGGTCACATATGTAATTTCACGCTCTTTTAGTCTGGATTGTGTTGGTTTTGATAAATTCCATTCACCGGAAATTAACGTGTATTAAAAAAAAACAGACAGACATACTTTTTTATTGCTGGGTACGTAATAAAATTGTATTCATTAACCTTCATCAACCTACCTCAATCATTATAAATTGGATTATTACACAGATGCAGAAGATCAATTGTTAAGGAACAGCATGTGAATCCTCTGCCAGACTGACTGTTATGTGTCACCTAATTGTATTGAATTTCAAAATGCTGTTTTCTTAAGTTATTAGGCTTTCCAACTAGATTTAAGCTTGTTTTATATCCTCCTAGATCATGACCATGATGTGCGGATGGCATCAGAACATTGTTGTATCTTATTTGCTATGAGTTTATTCAAATTCCAAGTAACAAGTGTATCAGTACTGCGTGCCTGGCGTGATTTAGGAATTCGGGAAACGTCAAGGTTTCTTATTCTTCTCACAACAAGAATAGCAGAACAATTGGGTTAATTCTAATGTCTTCCGACAAACTTTACTATGTACACATTACGACTTGATGCTCAATTACCCTTGACTCTGCCCTCTTGACTTAAACAATATATGAAAGCTTTTAGCATTTTTACAATATCACATTTTTCCTTAAAATATTCATATTAACCCAGAATGCAGGTGAGCATGCACACGTCAAATTGCAGTAACGTTTGAATTATGGCATACTATTCGTAACAGGATTTTTTATTTTGAATTCAATTAATTTCACGTAATAAATAAAAATCCAACATAAAAGCGCACTTACCTCATGTATCAAAGATTAGACGAGTTATAAGTTTAAGCATTTAAGGAAAGCATTAACCAAGTGGAAGAGTCGACAGCATAATTATTTACTTTTCTCCTCTGTCCATGGGAAATGCATGGTTTTTATTCGCACAACATATTTACACTCGTCTGATAACATCGCCATCCTTTAGATGAAACACTTAAACTTCGAATAATATCACATTACCTTCAAGGTGATGTAATGCAATGCAGAAAAATTGACCAACAATTACAAGTGAAGTCCCATGGAATGAAATATGTCTCAATTTAATGAATTGAATTTATGTTACAGGATGCCGTTACAAAGCGACAATGTACTCATCAGGAGATCCCATTCCGACGGACGAGTCCTGCCTTTTCTGCCACTGTAAGGGTTCCGTTGTCATTTGTAAGTTGAGGGTGTGTCCCGACGTCCCACAACCACCACCACCCGGCTGCATCATTGTCCAGAAGGCGAACAAATGTTGTTCCCAACTTGTTTGTCATGGTGAGAAATTGGTTTAGTAAACTTTTATAGAATTACAGACATTAAAACGATACCAAGAATATTTTTTGGTGTAAAATTGCAAAGACATCATCCTACACTAGGCACAGCAGGCCAAATAAATCCCACTGGTCGTGAGAACTGCATACCAGGAAAACTGGTTCATTTTTTTCGTTTCCTCCCTCCCTCGTGGCATTACATTCATGGCATGAATTTCATGGCAAGATCACCCACTGACTAAAGACAGTCCCGCAGGTGTCTTGACAGTAAAACTGGTAAAATTCCACGAATACAATATTTGCTCAACACTATAAAGGTTGTCAAATTGTGAGTAATTCTTTGACAATACAATTTGAAGGTTAGCTATAAGAACTCTGTGATCTTTACCCGGTGCAGGTAAAGCATTTTTCTCCTGTCAATGTCAAGTTATTACTTTGTCGGCTTTGGTAAGATAAAATCCAGCCTGTCTCGTGTAAGGGATGTCTCGCAAATTTATGCGTACTCACAACAAGAAACCATTGCAGTTTTGCATCACATTGTGCCATAAGCCATCATTATAATTTCATTGTTTGATAATTGGAGGATGTGTGATAAATGCAATTGACTAAAGGACAGTTAACTTGAACTCTACATAAGCAAACATTTACTATTTACTTGTACCAGAGTCTGTCTGTCCTTTACCTTGTCTTGTCTTAATATGTGCCTCGCCTGTATTTCCATATCGAATTCAAACTGAACCGTTTAAAACCCTTGTGTGACTGGCTTACTATTTGTTTGCTGTCAGACTTTAGGAAGAAGCCAAGCCAGTAAGTAAATGCGACTTGAATGAATTTCAAGTGAATCACCGGATGGGAAATACAATCGAATGAACACAACAAAAAAGCAACAGTTTATTTTATCTTGCTGCATTTCCATCAACACTTGTCTCTCACTCTTACGTAAATTCAGCAGCCCTCATTGTGGGTCATTCAATTTATTCACGGTCTTCAAATGTCAAACAAATCAACACAACAAATAACCCATGGAGTAACTTACAGCTTACTTTACCTGAAACATTTCTACGTTCACTTACATTATTTTCCAAGACAAACTCAAGTTAAAAAACAATGCCAACCATTGTGTTCCTTGAACTTGAATAAGATTTCCGTTGAAGAGGAAAGTAACACTTTGTGCAACAACGTTTGTTATGAGCAAAATCTCTGCAAGATGAGTAAATTATTGTGCCGTCTAATATTTAATACTGGAATTTTTGAAATCTTGGTGTGAATTACCTTACAATCCAAACTTTGCATAGATCTTCCGTGGGATTTACGGTTCAGAAAGAGTGGCATCGTCCCAGTATGCAGTCCTTAACTGACCTTATGGAGTGATCAAGTTGTCAAAGTCAGGATTATGTATTGCATTTTCAGAATTACGAAAGAAACAGTAATTTACAGAAAAGAGACACGCTTTGCTATTCCGCTGAGCATCAAATATGGCGTGAAGTGTGAGAAAGTTAATGACATGCTTGGTTGGTTTGAACAGACTCATCCGAATTGTAATGATCTCATGTAATGATACACAAATACTTTGGACAACCTGTAGTTAGTACTTGGGTAATTTTATAGGATACAACAATCATTTCCTAGTACAATGTGGATACGGCATTGTTTAACTTGAAGCTTTACTTTGTTTGTTGGTAACCAACTCCATGACCATTTCGCTTTCAAATGCTTCTACAGGTCACGGTTAAGGTTACTTTGTTTGCCCATGTCCAGAAATAATGGATGTTTTTTATGTTTCGTAAAATTACGCATACGCAATACGGAAACATGACATTACACCATTGACCAGGAATTGTATTGTTATTTTTCACAGACAATCAACTTCGGAAGCTGGCGAGAGAGCAACGGTTATCATCTGAAGCTAATGGGACTGAGACCCTGCCGTCTTTTGCCCTTCAAACGTTGGAGCAAGGTAACTACATAATCTTATTCTACATTGTAAATGCATTACTTGCAAGAAATTTCAAAAAGTTGTAGTGGAAAAGTAATGATGATTATATCAAGCTAGTTATTTATTGTTGGGTAGACCCGGCATGAGTTCGTGTTTAATCATCTTCCTCCGAAATCTAAAGGTGGTCACGTATCAATACCACAACTCTCCTGGTAGTTAATTAACACGTAAATTCCTTATTAAGACCTTTGTACAAGAATTCCTTGTGGTTTCAAAATTGAAATGTCATACTTTTGATAAACTACGTTGAGTCTTTTCACAGGTTTTCATTTGCATTAGATCTGCATGGCTTAGGTATCACTTTTTTATCAAGCCAACGGGTCTGTGTAGACAGTGGCAATCGGACTTTAGCTCTTTGTTAATTAGTTTTATCAAAGAGTTTCACATTGGCAGAAAATCCTACGCATTTTGACATGACTTCTAACGGTTCCAGCTTAATTTAACTGTGCATGCAAATAAATGAGAATTGTTTAATTGTTTCTTGAAAACTGGGATTTGCTAACTGTCACTGTGGAATATGCATGGTGGGAGTGTGATTTGTGTTATGTGTTTTAAAAATTAAATACTTAATCTATCTCAAGCTTATGTTGGTATAATCAAGCCTCAAGCATGACACGCATCACTTGTATGATGTAATGTCATGCAATTCTAAATCATGCAAAAAATCAACAATATCACAGCGTATAGAGTGATGCTTCATATGAAATATGTTGTAATTTAAAAATCCATTGACCTGTGACATAAGTAGTAAGCGTGGATCTCTCGATAACCAGATAGCACTCGAAAACGCTTGGACTCCTTAATATTACATATATCAAAATTGCAACCATTTCTTTACCTTCCAGAAAATTCCTGCCTCCATGAAGGGACATTATACGCCGAAGGGTCAGCAATGCGATCCTCCACCCTTTGCGAACACTGTTTCTGCATCCACGGGAAAATGAAGTGCAGCTCCCCACAATGCCTGATACCCTTGAATGGATGCAAGCCACGCTATCGATCCTACGCCTGTTGCCCTACTAATTATGATTGTAGTAAGTTTACATGTCAATTTTAATGAAAAACGCTAACTTCGTAGTACAAAGCTTGTACCTAATTTACGCCCTTTAATCACAGACCAATCCAACCAAACCGCAATCCTCCAAACGACTCCAGCATCAACAAAAGTTCCCCAATTTCTCAAAGGCTGCACCGTTGGGGGACGTTATGTTCCTGAAGGGGACCCAATTCTTCCCATGCAAATCCTAGCTGCCGCCCACAACTCCAGTTCCAACGCTTTAGACATTGGTCCAGGAATTGGTCGGTGTCAAACGTGTTTTTGCATGGGAGGCGTTGTTCATTGTCGACCACTCGCATGTGATAGACCAATTGAAGGCTGTCGTCCCGTTATTGAAGATGGTCACTGTTGTCCAGATCGATATGAGTGTGATCCACCTGGAGAGGAGGATGAGACCACGACCTTTTTTGAGACGGAAACTACTCTGGCACCCACAACCAGCCCTCTAGAAGTGTCATCCTCAACACAAGTTTATGAGGTTCGATTCGAGAAGATTCCATTATTTAAAGCAAATTTAAAAGAAGACGACGAAGAGGAAGAGGAAGAAGCTTGGATCGCGGCGAAAAATACGGCTGTCGCCAAAAAAGTAAGGTTGCATGAGAATGGGAAGATTTTGAAGTAATTTTAACATTAAATACTTGTCTCTACCAGAATAAACAACCACGAATCAGTTACACTTCTGTGGGAGGATTCAAAACTGGTGGAGTTGGAGCCAAGGACGTGAGAGGAAGTCGGGAACAACGCCGGAAAAATAAGGAGCGTTCAGAATTTGTGCCACGAAGTTTTTATGACGATGATGCCCGAGAAGATAGTTCCCTCAGCTTTGAGAGTAGTAGTGGACGCTCGGATGAACATTCCAGTCAAATTTTGGAAGGTAATTTCCTACTCAATTGCGAACTGCACAGAAACTTAAAATGTTTTTCTATGAATTTTAGGAAAATCCGAGGCTTCTACATCCACTGAGGAGCTTCCAACTTCAGATACGGATCCCAGCCTTGTTCTTGTGACTGAGGTGAATGAGATTGTTACCGATAAAACGGAACCTTCCACCCTGACCGAGGATGATGGCAAGGAATCGTCCACCTCGAGGATTGAGACGGAGTTGATTACAGAAGTGACAACTAGCCAAGGAACTTCAGGCACTGAGGATGACGAGGCGGATGATATCCTGCCTTTGACATTAACAAACGATTTGAGGCTTGAACCAATTTCATCCCTGAAAATATCCACGTCCCATCCCACAACGGGAGTGCCGCTATCCACGAATCAAGTCGTGGTTAGCTCTACTTCACCTGCTCCGGAATTCTCATCTTCTTCCAATCCTACGCCAACGCCAACTCCAACTCCAATGCCAAGTTCGGAATCTGAAGGAGCAATTCTCAACTCCACAGCCACAGTGACTTCCTCTTCGACCCCGTCCAAATCTCGCCCTCCAACCCCAGTTGGAAATGGAAAACTGGAATTTATATCCTTCGGTATGGAAGACGCAGTTTTCTCACCCATTAATGAGACTAGATATGAAATCCACTCTGGTTCAGGAGCACCTCTTTCCAAAACTCCAACCTATGATGGCGTATCTCGACAAGGAAGTTTAACCCCAACATCAGCAGCAGCGTCACAGGAAGACACCCTTGACTCCAAGCCCCAATCTGTCACTTCAGCCCCAAATTCACGCCCAATACTATTAGATGAACTACCCCTCGTCCCACTACGACTGCAACAAGCTCCATTAGACGAGGTTGAAACTATTTCCGAACCAATCTCAAGTATTATTCCAGGTGAAAATCAAGTTGGTCCCTTATCTCCCGTCGAACCAATCGTATTTATACAGGATGACCTTCGCAACACAATTATGGATGTCCCAGTACAGACCAGTTTATACAACAATGGTCACTACGGACAAGGTTCCGTTGACGAGAATGCAGACATGGAGTTAGTCATAACTCAGGCGGAGTTGGGAAATGGGACTCAACCTGGTCCGGAAGATTCCACAACCACATCTGCTCCACGGATGACCTCCAACCCTCCCAAGATAAAATCTTCCTCACCACCTCCACCAGTCTCAAACAAACGCCCAGAACAACCTTTAACAGCAATCAGCTCAAATCAGAAATTCATTCCGTCCTTCCTTCCCATGACTTCGCCTTCCTCAACGGACAACGGCAATCCAAGTCGGACCTATTCTAAATTTGGGATTCAAGATTCTTCCCACAGATATGGCTACAACCCCACTGGTGGGAGTCAAGATGACCCTTTGCCGGAACGGATCTACGCCCCACAGCCTTTCCTCAATCTTAACTCTGGCTCACCTCCAAACCTGATGAATAGAAAAGTTCCCAATTTTTCGGAAGATTCCAATCCCACCAATCGACTCCGCTATCACAGCAATAACAACAATAACCCGTACGCCGTTAATGTCAATGTCAAGCCGACCATGGCATTTTATGACGAAGGCTCCACCGACGAGGAGGAAGAGGATGACGAAAACGGGAGTGAAGTTGAATTTGGTAGTTATGAAGCTTATCTGAATCCCTCGCTTCCTACCTCTCATGGACAAGGTGTTATCAGACCAATTGTTAGTTCACCCTCCAACACTCCAACTATTGGAGGCACTGGTGGGAGTGGCACCTTCTCATTCGCCCACCGGGTCGGGGCACCTCAGTCTGGAAATTCCGGAAAAGGTGCTCCAATCCCTATGATTAGCATCAGTGGTACAAAAGTGAGTACGAGTTCAACTTCCAGAGATAAAAATATGACGGGTTCTGGGACAAAGACAAAATTTGTGAATAGTAAACCCCTGCGAAGACCACAACCAGTTGAGGATCCTCAACATCTTGGTCAGGATTCGGATCCACTAGGTTTCAAACCCGTGGTGGCGTTTCCCTTCGCCATTCCAAAGTCACAGGATAAATTTAATCTGGGATTGAAATTGAGTGGGTGTAATATTTACGGGAAAATGCATGGGATTGGTCAAATCATTCATGAATTGTCTAGTATTTGTGTACAGTGTAAATGTACCGAGGTTGGGGTGCAGTGTTCGGAATTACAGTGTTGAGCGGGTGTAAATTACATCGGTGTAATTGTTATCTGCAAATGATCTCTTCCATTCTTCTGTTACTTGTTACAAATTATTATACCTTAGTTATTACTAAATTATGGTTATAGGATATTTATGCTAGTGTAAAATATAATAGGGGTGGATTTGAGGATGGGAATCTTTCGGGGTTATAACTGGAATGAATACAAACTTTTTCTGGGGAAATTCTCAGTGTGCTAATTGTATGGTTTGTAAAGTTTTAATGTACAGTTCAAAAAAAAAATTGTATGGGTTGGAAAATATATAAAATTCTTTAAAATTGATTGCATGATATTTATTTCATTCGATGAAAATAGTTTAAAGCTTAAAATTCTTGTGGAACTCTTTGCTCTAGAAATTATAACTAAAGTTTCGCAGCGCTGAGGAATTACATAATTTAATTCATCACACACAATACAAATTTCACACATGCATGCATCAGTACGAGGAGTCTTAATGGATAAAATCAAGATGTTTAAAGGGTTACAGATCTGGGTATTTTTTATAAATTACGAGTAAAAAATTGCAATATGCATGATTAGAGAGAGACACAAACATGAAATACAGTGGATGGGTCGGGTCGACATAGTCAGAGCAATATTTAAAAAACTTGGATTAAAAACAGTCATCATGTTTCCGGAAGACAGTACGTGTATAAAGATTCAGGGACTTTTTAGCTTGAAACAGCAATAGGTAAACTTACAGCTAATTGATAAGCTTCACATGATTGCATGCATGCGTGAAAAATCACAGTCAATTTGTTTAAAAACATGTAATGTATCTGTAATATTATACGTTGAGGAAGAGCACCATACATTACAAAACTAAAATAATGTGTACCAACATCAATTTTTGTTAAAAATATGTCAATAATCTATAGCACGTATCAAGCATCCATTTCTAGGCAGAAATGGAAAAGATACTTTGGAACATTTGAATACAACTAGTAGAGCTACAGTAGACAGATACGAAATTCAAATTTAAGGCTTGTACAAACAAATATAAAGTCAATTTTTACCAAAATTCACGAGATTCAAGCCCGCAGATTCAAAAGTTTGAAAAATAATAAAATATTTTGGAGTGGTACTTCAAAGTCAAATTTGCACTACTGTTTTAGTGAGTACCTTGAGAAGCGGCTTGTGGGGAATTTCCTGCTGGAGGTTGTGGATTATCATGATGTTGAGCAGTGTTAGAATCAGCTCCCTGTGGGGGTTGATGGTGTTCTTGCGGAGCATTGTGATTTGCAGGAGGAGCAGAAGGAGCACCATCTTGAGAATGTGCAATTTGCTGGGAATTATGCACTGGGGGCTGGGGTTGATATTGTTGCTGTTGTGGTGGAGCTTGACCCTGATACTGAGGTGGATGGTGTTGGGGTGGAGGAGGCTGATATTGTAATTGTTGTTGTTGATGATGTTGACCAGCTTGTGGGTGGTATTCCTGACCTTGTCCCTGGTGTTGTTGTGGATGGTATCCTTGTCCAGGATGTTGTTGTGGGACGGCATTAGGGTGCATCCCTTCTGGTGGAATCTATCGGAATTAATAAAGTAAATAAATTATCAAAGAAGTACTAATATTTATATTCAAAACAAGACAGTAAACTGACGTATCAATAAATAAAAATATAATATCTGCTCAGGCAAACATAAATGCGACATAAATGAGCTTTGTAAAAAAACATTCAAATCAAGGGACAAATACTAATTAATGGTCATACGTGATATCCTTGTTGTTGAGGATGACCGCCTTGAATTTGTGGATGATGGCCGCCTTGGGCTTGTTGAGGATGATGTCCTTGAATTTGTGGAGGATGACCCCCCTGAATTTGTTGGGGGTGATGACCCTGAAGTTGTTGGGGATGATGACCCTGAGCCTGTGGTGGATGTCCTTGATATTGAAGCTGTTGTTGCGGATGATGTCCTTGCTGTTGGGGATGACCACCATGTTGTGGATGAACCTGATATCCCGGAGGAACCTGTGCCCCAGGAGGAAGAACCATTGGAACATATCCAGGAGGTGCCGCAGGAATCTTCACATTACACAAGACGCAAAACAAAACAAAAACAACACAAGAAATGCATGAATAATAATGAGTGTGGTGAGACATTCACTATAGCTTCAATATATATAAACAGCACGACCCAATAACCCCCCAAAAATGTACAAAGGCAAGTAAAAGGTTGTTCTTGTTAGGCAGGCGTTTTGTGCAGCATATGATGATCAAAAGTTTGACTTTACCAATCCTTGGTCAATCATTCTCCGAATTTCCTCCTCATGTTGTTTGGCATATGCTTTGTACTCATCTTGAGAATAGACTGGATGAGACTGGTTATCTATTGGATCCCATCCTTCGTCTTGTTGAAATTCTTGTCGCTTAGTTTGATCAACAAACTCTTGATAACTAAATAAAAAATAAAAAATGGATTGATTAACTGTACAGTCGAAATTCTTTCTGTCCTACCTGATAAGTTGATCCCTATTTGTATCCGTTTCATTAAAAACATGTTCCCTCATACGTTCCATTTCCTCGAATCGTTCCCTAATATCGTCCTCTGGAGCATTGGGATCATACATTTTGTCGAGTTCTTTTTTAAACAAGGCCTTAACTTCATTAGCATCCCAAACTCCATTGCCATCAAGGTCGTGAAGATGAAAAAATGTCTTTGGATTAAAGTCTTCCGGACTGAGATGGTCTTGTTCTTCCCAAACTTGCTCTAATTGTTGTTTACTACCAGGATGATGAAGTGGCTTGTGTTCCTGTTTAATAAAAGTATAATAAATCAACTATTACTAATTACAAGTTCACAGAGTTAAATACAAAGACTAATATGCTTACCCTATGCTTCTCCTGTTGTTGCTTGTGGAATTTTTCAGCTTCTGCCCTATTTTTCTCATCCATACGCTTGAGCTGTTCCTCATATTCTAATTCCTTCTTCATTTCATATTCTTTGAAATCATCCTTCCTTTCCTTATCGATCGACATGACAAAAAATTTATTTGTTTGTAGTATTTAAGTCTATGGAACTTCTGTAACATGATGTGAAAGTGTAAATATATATGTTGACTTACCTTATCGACATGTTCCAATTCCCGAGTTGTCTGAGGAAGTTCAATAAAACAGTTAAAATTATAATGTTGAGATTTCAAGGAAATTAAATCGTTATAAAATACCAACCTGAACAATCAATTTCTTTAAATCCTCAGCTTCAAATGTGTGAGGATTATTATGATCCAAGTGTCCGGGCATCTTCAAATGTTTCTTATCAATCCCATTACTTTCCTCGTAATGCCTTATGGCAGCTTGTCTCAGTCTTTCCATTTCCTGTCGTTTCAACTCATCCAATTTGGACCGAACATTATGGTTAACAAACTCCAGGTCGTCGGAAATCTTTCCAGACTAGAATGATACAACTTCGTTTTAAAACACATCTCCTAACGCATGTCAAATCACAACTAAAATTCGCACCTTAATATCTTCAGGATCAGCCTTCATTAACCTCTGTTTAAAATCGTCATCGCTTTCCAAGACATTTACAACTTCCTGCAAATATCGCTTGTACTCGACATCAAACACCTGAAATCAAAAAAATGGTTAGCTCTCCGATTTTGATTAAAATAATTAAGTACCTGTTGATCAATCTCATTAGTTTCCCCATGTTCTTTGTCTTTCTTCTTCTTCTTCTCATCCACAGGAGGTGCAACACATCCGTAGATGTAAAGACAAAGTATGAAACCGACTAGAATCTTCATTTTTCTTAATTTCTGAAACAAAAATCAAACCACAATTAAATCTAGCTTGAAATACATTAACGAAACCCACTAATGAGCTCTAGCAGCAGCAACAATGACTAGGAAATACTTCAACGTCACCAACCCACCTGTGTCTCTTGTCCCTAAATTAATACCACCAACCAACCAACCAATCAACTAATTATGTAATTAACAATCCAGCCGAAGTCAGATATTTATTCAATTTAAATCCTAAAAGAAAATGGAACTTGAATTTAGCTCTTCAACCACTACTTTCACTAAATAGGGCAAAACCAGTTCCTCTAACAATCACACATCACACAGCCTTCAACAATGAAGGCGAATGAATAACTGTAAACAATTAAAAAACTTGGCCACTCTACCACACCAAACCAGCAACTTGTGTAATGAGATTTTCAAAGACCAAATATAAACTCTTAAAAAATGACGAACCACACATTAAAATATTTAAAATTAAAACAAAATCAAAACATGGTCAATATCATAAAAAATCACTCACCCAGTCGGCAAAGAATAATAATTTCCAACAAACCCGGCCTTCCAAAAATATTCCTTAATTTCCACCCAACTTGCCCATCAGTTGAGGAAGACGTGCCAAGATAAGAGTCAGCAAGTAATTGCCAGCCAGCCAAATTTACCAGCCACCAATTGGTCTTCTGGTCTATGGAGAGATTATTCGATAGAAAAAAAGTTAGGTGACGTAGATCTATTTTGCGACTGCCTCTCCAACCCCAGTCTCTTGTTCCTCATTCATTGCATCATTTTTATCCAGCTTGAAGTTTATGGCAATAACCACTTTTTTATGAATTAAGATACATTCCCATTATCAAGGTCCTTAATTCATGAAACTTATGGAGTATAGTGGAATGGAAGTTAATGGAAGGTTTTTTTTTGCTGTGTTATGTAAAGTTTGTAGAATGCAAATCTTGAAATGGTTGCAGATTTAGTCAGGTGCATTGATTACTTTGTGTCCAAACCTTAACAGACTTTAGACTACGTGGACTAAAGTTAGGTAAAGTTGATTGAGCCTGGATTTGGTTTTGAGATGAGATTTGTTTGGTCTTAGTAATAGTGTTTTGCAAACTTCCTTGCTTGTACGAAATGTATGAATTCATATTTACTACACATTTCCAGATAAATGAGTGACCAATATGCGTAATGATATGCAGGAAATCATTTGCATTTGAGACAAAAGATATAAAATTCAGACACAGAAATTTTGTGACAGAATGTTACTGCATAGGCATGCCTATGCACAATGCATAAATATCCTCATTGTCCGCATTACAATCTTTGGCGAATGTTTGTTTTATTAGCTTTGTGATCATAAAGGTTGAATTGTCGGAGAAAAGGTTCTTCAAAAAATTTCTAAAGTAAAACATGGCTTCTAAAAATTTTGAGCCCAAGCACAGCTCATCACCAATGGAAGGACCGATTACCGAGGAAGGTAAGTAAATTATGGCTTGGCTCTACAGAGGATTCTCTTGAATCTCTATTAACAAAAACTAAATTTTATTCATGATCCCATCCAAGTCTCGAAATTGTGCCTTGAGCCTCATGAAACCCTTCAAGTTCCAAAAATCTATGTGGAGCCGCCGACTTTGTACGGGTCGCAGAATTTTTCGGACACGTCGGAAAACTTGCTTGATCAGTCGCCATTTTTGAAGTCGACGAGTTCGTCTTTCAATTTGGAGTCGACGACTGAGATTTCGTCCCAGAGTTCGATTCCTCTCAAAAACAAAAATATGGAAGACGCCATCGCGGAAAGGTTGTCCCGTTTCTTGATAACAACTACATGTGACCAAATAGGAGACGAGCCGATAATCGTCTCACCATCGCTCCCATACGACACGCTGCTCAACTATTATAAGGTAAGGAGTTGCTAAATGTCATGAAAATTGCTTGTCAAAGTAGTAAAATTATGTTATCTTCATAAAATGACTGACGTTCTCTTTTTTGTCATTTTGTAAATTAGTACGTCGCCGATTTTCTGGTGGGTCCCGACTTTTTCAACGAGGAACCATCTCAGGATCGTAAGCAAGCACCACACAAGCGTTTAGAAGAAGCGTTGACCATGGCACAGTGCGATGTGTCCTTTGTCGCTTCCGATCTTATGGATGGGGGTAAGGAAAATTCATCATTTTCAATCTTATCCTTAGAAAAATGTATTAAATTAAATTATGACATCAAGCAGCCTACAAAATTGGTCCCAATAGCTGGGGAAGGTTTCTTGCCCCATTAGACTGGCTCTGCAAAACAGTGGATGATCTTGGTCTCCATAATTGGAAGGTATTTTTTTTACTTCTTTTGTTACAAGCAATAATTTTTACACCCATGAATCAATTTTTAATTGATAGGCAAAATTAAAGTTGGAAAATGAAGGCAAATTGAGTTTCGAGGAGGAGTTGGAAGCTGAAGAACGTCAACTTGATATGGAAATTGAGGGTAAAATCAATTACCTGAGAAGAGATGACTACAGGAAATGGTGTCATATGTCAAATTATTATTTCCAGATTTCGAAACGCAGCTAAAAGTAAATGAGGAAAAACTTGAATCCCAAAAAGAAGAAAACGCTAAGCTAGCTGAAGAGTTGAGCAGCCTGAAACAAATGTAGGTGGAAATTTAGCTTATAGAGAATTAAGACACTTTTGATAAGTACATGGTATTATGTCGCAGTTATTTGGGCGAGCTAAATCAACGTGATCAAGTCAAAAATTCACTGGATAAAATTAACTTTGAAAAAGAGAGACTTCTTGCAAAACATTTAGACGTCAAAATGGTAAATTAATTAACTCAAATATTTTTTTAATTTGCTCAAATAATTATCAGTCTCATGCAAGCTTATTATTTTTAAATCTCTGTGTTTGTCTACAGAAATTTGTAGACATTGATAAGCGGATTAAAAAACTGGAAATGCTTAATGAAATGTTGAAGTTCCTCCTAATGCGGAAACCCTTTACCAAACGAGGCTCAAGCTAAGGATCCGGAGGGATATAATTCCAGTATGTTTTGTCTTATCTTAATTGAATGAAAAAAAATCGAAATGCATGCAATATACGTATTCCCGTTGAAAATCTGTCTTCTTACCATATAATATATATATTGGAATATTCAATTCGAAATAGTCAATTCAAAAATATTTAAGTAATTATAATTATCTCGCAACAGTCAATAAGATCGTAATTTTCTAATTGCCGAAGAGAGCATATTTCGTATTGTACACTCTTTTGAAATTCGCATATCTTAGCAATTATTGCCATTTATCCTATCCATACATTTCCTAAGAAGAAACCCAACTCCAACACCACAGACAGTGGAGTCTCTGCATCTTATGGGTCGTTGGCGTGGGCGTGAGGTGTAGGAGGATATGGCTATGCTGTGCACGTGCTTGTGAATATTATTCGTTATCATTATTACATGCTAATGCTACCACATTCAATATTCCAGCACAACTGACTCTAAAATATAGGTGGGCAAGTTTTTTATCATCTCGTATAAATGAATGCATAAACCTTGCATCTATTGACATGGCATCATCGATATGTGGATAGAATTGATCTCGTCTAGCGTTGATGTCATTCGGTCCCTACACCCATTCCGCCAAATGTCGGTTAGTGAGTAAATCCCAATAAATGTTCTTCAAGTTACTGAATACATCCATTCCCATCGGCAACTTATTGCTTCCTTACTTGAAGTAAGTTACTTCCTTCCTTCCTGCCCTGTTTCAAAAACGTAACTAAAAAAAGTCAACAAAAAAGTGAACAGTTCCGGAAATCAGGCCAAAATCCGTTCTAGTACAAGAAACTCGTCGACAGACTTGTACCGTACAAGTTGTACGTTTTTAGCTATGTAACTTTTTGGCAAAGTTTCAAACCAAGTTAAATCCACGGTTATCCAATACATGCGTTTGAATTTAGTTTACGTTGTCCCTAGTCTGGATCATTCATACCGAGTTGGTTAGTATCAAGGAGAGGCTTTTAACAGTGTTTTTTATTAGTTTCCGAGTCACAGCTTGTTTTAAACAAGGTAGGTAAATGCAACTAGAGAAAGTTTGCTAAACACCATGACCATATTTGTAAACTATCAAAACATTAACAACTTCTTGCCCTTTATTGCGAGTGGATGAGTAAGTGAAGGGACCTAACAAATAACGCCACCGCATCCAAATCTTTGTGAGGTATTTTTGCTGGGTTGGTCTCATTTTATGTGTGTGTCATTGGGTTAAGCACAGATTACCTCTTTGTCATCCTCTTACTCTTGTAACAGGTAGAAAACTTTAGTAAGATATTTAATTTTTAGCCGACAAGATAGCTGCAGCTGCGCTAGTTTAATGAGATTGCTATTCTTGGTTACGATTTAATTTTGAAATTTTATTCCCAACCGACTGAATAGGACGAGAACAGTGTTGCAAAAATTAAACGAGTGCAAAATGTGTGTCCGAATGGGCAAATGCTGTTTCTGCTTGAACACAAGAAATGGAACGATTCTCACTGGAGTGGCCTGCATTGTGAGTTAACAAATTGTCTAACAAAAATTTAAAAATGTTTGTGAAATTTTGATCCATTTTCAGGCCGCGTCCTTATTCACCTTTGCATTTATTGTGCTGGGTCTAGTTTATTGGGAACAATTTTCTGCGCGTGTTCATCACTCCTATGAACAAATTGGGCTGTCGGAAGATACCATTAAAACTTGCATAGCCAGTAAGGGCTAATTGTGAATTAACGCATTTTTGTTGGTGGTTCTTTCATTACACGCATTTTCCGTTCCCAGTTCTTTGGTGGGGAAATATTTTTACTCTGCTGACCATCATATTGTATATCGTACTCAGCATTATGCTTATCATTGGTGCAAGCCGGGTATGTTATGAATTTATTATAAAACTATTTGTACCCCATTTTACCCAAATTTCGTACAAAATACTTTAGGAGGAATACAAGCACATGATTCCCTGGATTTCGGCGTCATTTCTCCTCCTCCCCTTTGTCACCTTCAGCTTCCTTTTGCAGGTTAGTAGCTGTAAAAAGTGGTCATAAAAATAATCTTGTAAATGATGACATTCCATCCTATTTTAGCTAATCTTCGGAATAATCGGAGGTGGCGTGCTTGCCGTACTCATACCTGCAATTGTCGTCCTGATTTGGTGTGTGTTTTGGTGGTATGGCTTCTTCTGTGCAGTTTCTCATTACCGGGTAAGCATTGTTACTCCTCAAGACATAATAACTTTGGACTGTCAAAAATTACTAAAAATGTCTCCTTATTCCGAATAGATGTTGAAAGGAGACATTCATCGTCCCGTGGCCACCATCTTCCGCCGAGCCGAAGACCCTCATCGCCGTGATTATAATTAAATATTGAGCCAAATCTGTTTCTAATCATTACACAAAACCAGCCAACTGCCATTACCTATTGTTAGTAATCCAATGAATTGTTCATGAATACGACTATTTAACTTTTAGATTTGAGTATTATACTCCTCCATGCCCAACCATATTTAATAATACTTGCTTACCACGTATCTTATTATTAGTTTAATTAGTAACAATATTGACAACTTACTGATTACCATCTTTCATGAACTTTTACATGCGAATGAAATTAAACAAAATAAAAACGGTCTCACTTTAAATTGTACGAGTACTCATACATGGACGCATGAAATCGTTAAAAATAGCCATGCATAATTTTTTTTTTAATATTTTTGTAAAATTGTCACCAAACGCATGCAATAATTAGTGAGAAATAGATCAAATTTAAAAAAATTCATGAGATTTCATGTCAAATCCAACATGAGCCAACAAACCTTGCCGGGAAATCCACCGCTGTCTTCCTCATCCATCTGGAGAGATGGTTTTTCACTTCAATCACAACATTCGCAAAACAAACACTTCACTCGAGTTCTAAATTTGCAAAATTTTGCAAAGTAAATCACGGGTAAGCCTCAAATTTACTTTGTCTTACTCAAAATCTGGGAATGTCGATAATTTTGTGTCGGCCTTCTGAACATTTCTTGCACCAGCTGCTGATGAAATTTCAGAATTTAATTTTGATTCCTTCCTAGAAATGGAGGGACAAGGCGACTTTGACGCCGAGGAGGCAGATTACCTCCACTCAAGGAACTTATGGGCTTTCTGCACCAGGAATCAGGATCTGATCCCGGACATTTTGGAGAAAAGTAAAGATCCCGTCCAAACTGGAAAATCTCTTTTGCTTCAAATCTTTTGGGAACTTGAGCAGGAAGTGGAGGACCCCGATTCGGGGATGGATGATGAGCCTTATACTGCGCCGAAATCTTCGAAAAGCTCATCCCAATTCAAGCTATGGATTGACAATCTTGTCTTCAACAATGGGAGGAATAGAGCCATGACAAGAGTACGGGTCTTGTTTGAAACGTCTTATCAAATGGTGGCTTTTAAACAAAAGGAAATGAACGCCATTCGAAACACTATTTTGAAACTGACCAACGGTCATCAAGGCCTTATGGAGATTTGTGGAGTGGATGGTGCTCAAAATCCCGATGGATTCATGTACAAGGATTTGAAGGACTTTGAAACAAAGACGGGGACAAAGTAATGAGGATCTAGAAAAATAAATCTCGGTATTTTTTTAGAAATAGGAAGCGTCAATAATTTACTTTATTTTTCCCAGATCCCTTGCAAAATGTTTGGATTGTGGCTCCAACAATACAAAACTCATCAGCTTAATTTCGCATTCCTGCAGTTTTGAAGCACTTCAACAACTTTTCACTCTGAGACTGAATGACCTTAAAGAAAAGAAGGTATTGGATATCGGATCTGGAATGGGGTAAGTATAAATAGTATGCAATTCTCAGGATCATCATAATTCTGATATATTATATTCTCCTTCCAGATCCATTTTGTATGCAGCCTACTGCCTGACTGAAGCTTCACAAATCACTGGGATTGAATTAAACGAAATGTTTTGCGGCATGGTTTCAAACATCATCACAAAATACGGGATGGATCGGAACAATCGCATGAAAGTTGTTCATGGAGATTTAAAAGATTTTCCAGGCTTGGTCCAAGAAAGTGATGTAGTCATTTTCAATAATTCCTTTGAATACTTTGTTCCACGCGATGTTCAAGTAGTTTTGTGGCAATTTATTAAGGCTAATTTGAAGCAAGGGTCAATCATTGTTACAAATCCCTCACTGCTTAAACTTTTGTCTCCTTTGCAACCCGAGCTTGGTTTTGTTGTTACGGAATGGGTCGCAGAGTTCGGGCTACCTCCGGGGGAGGAGGGTTATCAAAAATCGGTAGCTTTAACTGTGATTCCAAAACCAGATGAGAGTTTCTACATTTATAATGTTATTTAAATTCCATTAAATTATTTCATAAACAAAATAATTCGTTATAATTTGAATAAACTCCTGGTAAGAAGATGAAATAACAAAGTCCCATGGCGCATTTACGAGTCTTAATTTACTGGCATTATAATTACTAAGTGCGTTAGTTCTAGTACTAGTAAATTAATCATTTTTTAAAGTTTAACCATTATGACCTACCACGACTGGATTCAAAGCATGTGAACGTTTCAACTCAACACCATCAGTAGAATTTCTTATTTTTGCATCTTTATTACTTTACCAACTAAAATTACAAAACTTTAAACAATTAAATACCAACAGCACAACGAAATTCAAGAAAAATAGCCCTGTCTGAACATTGCAATATTCTGATGTTGGGCAATATTCGCACAATCACGAAAATTCTGTGCATAATTCAGATGGCGCAGGACCTCCTCCGGAGATAGCTGTTCTTTTTCCCGTATCTCTTGAACCATAGCCTGATGAATTTTAATAAGTTCCGCATTCTTAAAAAAAACATTTCACACAAAAACATGTTAAATTGAATCCATCCACCATTTTACAATTTTTTTAAATAACTCACAAAATTAGCTCGAGTTTTCTCACTCATTTTCTGAGTAACGAGCTCATCCTTGTCGTCAACTTCATTCTCGTCGTCACCCTCTCCCGTCTTTTCGACATAATCGTCCTCATCATCTTCTGCCTGTTTCATTCTTTGCTCAACCAAATCCACTTCTAAATAGGACTCGTATGGATATTCGAATGTACTCGGATCGAAAACATTGTCCCGCATATTCATTGACATTTCAGGCGGAATCCCACTTATAACGTCGGCATTGTTGGCTGGGTCAATTTTCTGAAATGAAAATAAAATAAATTGATTAAACAACCCAACCAGTGAGTTTTGCTATTCACTCAGGAATTGAGTGAGGGACTCACATGAATCTTGACTTTAACACTAATTTTCTCCCGTCCAACCAGAAACAGTTTTCCCACAGCTTTCTCCAGTTGGAAGACGCGACCCATGTCGAACCCCGTGGAAAAGGATTCCTCCACCGATAACACCTTATCCATACCGAAGTCAATCGGCTCACAAAGTTCCGCCATGCGACGAAAAGATTGCAGCTTGAGATTATGATTGACTCTGGACATCTTTTCCTTCTCTTTGACAAACGCGTTGGGCCGAGATGTGTACAGATCTTGGTAGAAACCCGGTTGTTCCTGGTCGTCATCTTCTTCCGGCAATACGGTGGGGGCAGACTTTACTTCGAAACTGCAGTAAAATTGCACCTTTTTCTTGTCATCTTTCACAGGTTTGTCCAGATGAACAGCATAGAGCCAATATTTGTTCCCTGTCTCCAAACCAAGTACGAGGAAGTTGGAGGAAAATGCTTTTAACAGCCCAAGTCCTTGGAGTTTGATTGCTAGAATTCAATTAGTTAGTTAGTTGTAAAAATCGGTGTTAGTAGGGTTTAGCAAGGTAAGAATTATAATTATCGTCACAAATATTATACTTGTAATTAAGCTTCACTTACGTCGGTCCGACTCGGAAAAGAATTTCTGTGGAGTTACAGCCAAAAACATTTGGGCTTCCTCCTTCTCGTAAATTGGTAGTTTGTGGTCGATGATTAAATGAGAAATATNTTGGCTCTATGCTGTTCATCTGGACAAACCTGTGAAAGATGACAAGAAAAAGGTGCAATTTTACTGCAGTTTCGAAGTAAAGTCTGCCCCCACCGTATTGCCGAACTGGAAATGAAGTGAAATGTGAAGCATCCCGAGATTTTAAAGGAGCTTATCTTCAGTTATCATCGGCTTGGCTTGGCTTGGCTTGGCGTGGCGTGGCGTGGCGTGGCGTGGCGTGGCGTGGCGTGGCGTGGCGTGGCGTCTGGAACTGATAAGCGTCATGCATGGCATATTTCTGTACCAAACAATCTTGTGCATTTTCATGAAACTGCTTTGAAACGAATTATAGTAAGTTAGAACACCAACTTTATTAAATTTTTCTTCACAATTTATTATTTTCCAGCTCCTAAGCTAATTCATTGATTATGAATATATAAGGTACTTAATGCCTGAGATAAGGACTGATAAAATCATTTGGGCCACACTATTTTGAAATATCCGTCCTATTACAATCCTGATGATAAGCAGAAGGGAACTGATAACCGTATTGGAGAATGATGATGAAATATGTGAAAACCGCACCAAGGACCTGGAATTTCAATAATTTATGAGATAAAATAAAATACTTTACTTTCTCCATTACACTTACCCGAACAATAAATGGCTTATCCACAACAAAATAATGTCCTCCACTCAGACACATTCTTTGTTGAAAGCTCATTTGCAAACTAATGATAAGATGTCGCCGAGGTAGACTATCCGACGCGCAGATTCCCTTCATCTTAATAATTTCATAGCTTCGATTCGCCTCTTCGGAAACGTAGGATGCATGCAAGGAAACGGATAAAAAGACGTAAATATTTTGAACCAGAAGCAAAACCGCAATAAATGTGTCCAATCCATCCTTTTCATTGTTCTTATCCGCGTCAGGAGTCAGAATGTTGCGGGTGTTGGACATGGCGACATAGAAAAGCTCGAAGCACATGTTCAATATCTGTGCAAGTAAGTAAAAAAATGTGTTGTGCAATTTTATTCTTAACCCTTTCTGCAATCTGCTTAGGCTTACCTGACTCCCAAAATATGAGAGTAACACTGCAGCAAAGACTTTGTCCGTGAGACGTACAAGTTTCAGGAGGATGACATGGTCATAAAATAACTTTTTGCAATTGTACTCTTCTTCCAGACCTGAATAAAATAATCCAATAATTTAAGGTAGCCATGATTCATTACTAACGAATCTTAAATTATTTAGACAACTGGAATACCTTCTATGTTTGTTACGCGATGGAGTTCAGTTTTAAGTCGAGAGTTCCATATTTTAATCAAATGCCTTAAAAGCTTGCATTTAAACACAAACAGGAATAGGAGAGCTCTCGAGGCGTACATTGCATACAGAATTATGATCATTCCAAAACTGCGACAAATCCACTCATACTTGTCAATGTCAGGGACAAGAAGTCTCAACGCTAGAATGCCCAACAATCTGGAACCACCTCGAGCAAGTTCAATTGGCCTTGACATACAAAAAATTGTAGTTAATTGTTCGCCGTAATTTCAATTTTTAAAAAATATGATCGCTTACAAAACCGTCGCGGAAACCAGCATCAACCCCGCAAAAATAAGAAACCACAAATTACTCATGTGCAGAAATCTACTTAAATCCGGTGGAATCCCAACCCTCATATTATCCACGGCTACATTCCAATAATTCAGAAATTTTGCAATATTCCTCCGATTCAGAAGGAATGAAACATTTCCCACGGAAGATGATAAAAGACAACTACAAACCAGGACGAAGGGAATGAGGTTTTTTTGAAATTCCGATTTTTGATCCGGACTCCATTTCGGGGCACCAAAAAATGTCCACGCCAAAAATACTTCGAGAAAAAAAGCAACACTTAAAACCAGTAGAATAGCCAGGAGAAGGGAAGTAATTCCAAAATATAGCCAAGCAAATGATTTGATGGATGAAGAATAATTCATTCCTTTAAAAAACTCGTAATTTTCTGGACTCCTTCCGTCCTCCGGAGAATTCCTTCCCAGACCCTTCTCAAAGGGATGGGATGGCGTAAATGGGAATCGACCCAGAGCCAGGAGAATGTATCTCATGGCGTTAAAAACTTCATTGACTTTCCCATTGTGTGGTAAATCATCTTCCGGAAGAGGAGGTGGGCGTGGGGAAGTCCGGTTGTTTAGAATTTTTGATAATTGCTTCAACTTCAAAGGAAAAACTGGAGATGAACGACTTTCTAAGAAGGAAAATATTCGTCGCTCCTTGGAACTTTCGGGTAATGATAAAAATTCAATGGGATTTTCGCATACGGGTAAAACCATTTTTAAAATGGTGCAAATTTACACCAAGTAATTCTCAGAATGAGGCTGACAACACACTGTAACTAGATAAGGTGGTCAGTGGGATGATAAATGAGTGCTAAGAAGAATCAAAAGATCTCTTATCAGTATGAATGACGATCTGTAATGTGTCACCTCTTTCTAATATTGGAGAAAATTATTAAAATCATCAATCATCAAGTGCGCAACAAAAGTCACAATGATAGCAACGTTTATTAATATTGTTAATCTCTGAGTATTATTTTTTATATGGCAAACGCATGTTTTCTTACTCCATCAAGTAATATGGTAAAATGTTCGTTATTGTTACCTTAATTAAGTCAGATAAGATTCAATCCAAAGCGTTATTTTTATGCAGAAACTAATTTAAAAAATGAAAAAGTCAAATACTAATATTAGCATTATACGATCACATTTAAAAGAGTAAACGGATTTACAAACTTTAAAATCAATAATTCAAATGTTTTAGATCGATTTATACGGATTCGATTTGCTTATGTTAACATTAAGCACAATGTCCATTACCATTTACTATTGTAGAAGAATTCTTGTCATCCGGAAAAATCACTCCGATTTGACGTCGTATCTCATCTGCCACACCCATCACAGCTCGACTGGCTTTCCAACCAACAACTGGAGATTCCAGGCAACCTGTGGGGTCAAAGGGTAGATTATTTTATCAATTCGCCCTTAATTTCAGTTATCATGAACAATTTTTGTACTATTTACCTTCAATGATACACTGTCGCACAGCCTCAGCTTCATACACGAATCCAGAACTATTCAAATTGTTGAATTTAGCGAGATTGTCTTTTTCATCATGATGTGGAAGATTAAATTGAATCGTCCCGTCTGGCGTGTCGAGTCTAGTTGGTGCCCAGAATGGAAACGGGAGCTGTGCAGTAATGTTCCAATAAATTATCCAAAATAAATTATAAAAACATTTCATCGCATTCACACCTTGAGACTTCCTAGAGTCCCAATAACTCTCAATTCTCCAGGCATATCCGCTTTGCAGGAACAAATGACCGACGCCATTTGAGAAGTGTCTCGATACGTCAACGTGATCGCAACGCTGGTATCCGTCCCACTTCCAGAAACCAGTCCGGACGCAAAAATATCAGATGGCCGACCAAAAATCTGATGAGCAAACATCAATCCATAAACTCCATGATTAAGCAGGGTACCTCCTCCAATGTCATTGCGACTGGAAACAAATAAATGACAAGATTTACATGAGTGGAGATTAGTCGGCATTTGTTTGAAGAACAAAGGATTTTGGACAGATTTTAGGATTTGGCAGTATAAGTACCTGAATCTATCCAAGTGATAAAACTTGTTTCCAATTTCGACCGTCATGTGAACAACTAAAAAAGTTAATAAAAAAATGTTTACATTACTAAATGCAACTTCGCCGAACTACCTTTCCCAATTTTTCCGAGCTGGATATCCGTCAAAAGTTTTTGCGTCGCTGGGAAGAAAAATGTCCAAAAACCCTGTACAAAATTATCACATAATCATCAATCATTACCCAATTTTAATTTGGAAATATTTAAAATCCATTTGGACACCTCCATGAAGAACAACTCATTAGCTTTGGCAATATCCATTAATTCCTCAACCTGAACTCGATTAATGCAAACCGGCTTTTCACAAAGGACATGTTTTCCATGAAGTAAGGCCAGTTTTGCTTGGTGAAAGTGCTCCGAATTTACGGTTCCAATGTAAATGATGTCTAACAAAAATTCATGGCTGTGATTACAATACAATCTCTTAGTAAGACCAGGCTATCACATCATACCAACGTTTGCGCCCTGTGCCAATTCCAAATAGCTGCCAAACGCTTCTCCAATACCAAGTGTTGCCGCAAATTGCTCCGCTTTCCTGGAGTCCCTCGATGCAATTGCCACGGCTTGATGGTGCTCTGAGGGAAGTAGTTTTAAGGCCGTGACAAAATCATGGGTGCCTATTTTTAATTTTCATTAAAGCAGATTTGCATTCAACTATTATTTTTAAGTTACTTATCCAGTAATTGAAGTAAACTCACATTTCCCAGCCCCAAAAAAACCCCACCGCAAACACTCTTGTTTCATGATTAACTTTAAATAGCACGGTCAGAAACTTTGGAATTTTTTTAAAAAATTTTCAATCAATCACTAAAATCTCAAACAGGTCACTCAGACCTCCAACAAAGCTCCACTCTCTCCGTCGCGACGCTCCCACGAGAACTGGAGCAAAATTAATGTGGACCAAATCATAAAGTTGTAAAGATCCTTCAAATTTTTGGAATTATAAATATTTTGATTCTCCTGAATTTCCTGGGCTTCAGTGTCCCAAGGATTACTTCCACTACGTTTGTCTTTCCTTAAACAAATGTCCGGTAGGCAAGGTCCAGTGAGCTCATTGGCAATAAAAGTAATACTTTTGATGACATGCAGAAATTTGTAAGACATCATCATATTACACTACATCCTGCTAAAGCTATATGAAATAGAAGAGCAACACATAAATTGGTGTAACAATACCATGATTATTTCTCTACAATGTAGCACAGTGATCATTACTGAGTGATGGAGGAATTTCAAAAATAAGTCGAGGACTTGCAATTATTACAGTCTACTCGGTAAAATAACTTTGTTCTCCGACACAAATTTTGTGTGGCATAATTTAACCATCTCCGTCAATCTTATAAAGACATCCAACCAACTTATAAATTGTTCTACGTCTAAATCATGGCATTCTTCTCTAAATACATGTAAAATTCCATGGATTAAAACATTCATACATTTGTAGACATCCTCGTCCTCGTCATCTAACATCTTTTGCTCCAATTTCACCCGGTTGCATTTAAAATATTGAAAGTTGCAACCATTTCAAAATTGCATGCAATCTCATTTTCATGCACCAAAAAAGGCCTCAGCCCGATACCAACCAAGTTGAATTCTGTTGGATTAATTGATTCCCTACATTTTTTATGAGATCATGTCTCACCCTCTGCATAAAATAGGAGAACAATGCCATGAAACCAGGCCTGGAACCGGGAATAAACGGGTCGGACAAGTTTCCAGCATTTATTATTAAGCAACTGGAAACTGCAGTCTGGAATAGAAACCATTCTCCACAAAATTCGATTCCGATCGACCCACACCGGCCGGCTCCTCTTTTTTTATCCCACCCACCCTATCCGACCCTTACACTTTTTTAACACAATAGAAAACAAAAGGATCCTACGATAAGAGGAAGAGACACCGAAATTCGGTGTCCGAATTCAGAGATCTGTCTCCAATCCATAAATATTTGTGTTGTCCAATTGTTTGGGTAATGATTCCAATTTGAGAAGAGCATTGTTGACACGATTGCCAACCTTTAGAATTGTAGGTAAGCTTGTGGTTATCTGTGGTCGACGACCACTGGTCGTAAGATAAGAATCTTATGATAAGATTGGTTACTAATAATTTTGTAACTTATCCCAGGACCAAGATGTCGTTCCTCCAAGGAAGGGTCCCCACGTTATTCATGATATACATCCTTTTTGCCTTAGCAGCTGTTGGCGAGATCAAAGGGAAAATAGATGATAAGGAAGACCCTTCATTTTTAGATCATAATATTGATAAGCATGCCATCTTCTCCCTACCCCTGTCCCAAGGAGCCTATGACTTTGATGTGGATGGATTTGTTCGTAAGTTTGTGACATTAATTAATGTTCATGTCGCAGTTTAATAAATAATTACGGAATTGTTTACATAAATTTTAGCCAAACTTCCTCTACAACGGATGGGAGCCATTCATAAAGAAATGATTGACACCATAAAGAAGGTCACGGATCGAAAGAAACAAATTCAGCACATTCTTAGTGTTAGTAATACAATTAACAAAGTAAGAAACAATCTTAAAATATTCATGATTCGTCTTGGTGTCTGGACTAAGTGTAAATAAGAATGATTGTAATTGACGTTTTAAGGACTTGGACCAATTGAAATACAAAATTGAACAGTTGGGAGTTCCAGCGAATGAGATTGACAAGAAAAGTTTGAAAGCGGATGGTATATATTATTTTAGAACAAGTTCAACTATGCCAATTTATCTTGAAATGATGTGATTTAAATATATTTACTATATTTTAGGTTTCATATTCCTTGCTGGTCATACAACTTTAATGTGCAATTTCATCGTTTACTTTCCCGATATTATGAAGCAGCTACTAGTCAGAAATCCGACATTTGACACCAATGTTAAATGGGCGATAGAGTTGGTTGTGCAAGCAAAAATTATTAAGGATGATAAGTTGGTGAAACCCTTCAACTTGGTAAAGTCAATTTAATGATAAAGATTGGCATGCGATAATTTGTGCAAGTACTCAATTATTATTTTCAAATTGTAAAATAGGCTCAACAAGAGTTAGAAATGATTCCAAGGGATGCAAATTATCATAATCCTTACAAATACGAAAATCGGATGCAACAAGAACCCACACCCACCACAACTACGACAAAGAAACCTCGAAGAAAATTACAAAGAGGTCCAAGACTATCTGGTGGAGAGTTGTGACTTCAATAATCTGCTCAGTCCCTACATTTTGAAAATAAACGATGAGCTTTGGATTTGCAAATACGGATTATATTTTATAATCAGTATTTGCATACAGATCTCAATACAAAGACTTTTTATTTAGGTAACAATGTGAACTGTATAAAAATATTTAACAACTGTTGAAGACAATTAGTATTGACAGAAATTACATTAAATTTCTACCCTGAATTGCAATACCTGACAAGACTTGACTTTAATTTAGCACTTTGTAAACTAGTATAAAATTGAGCAATCTCAGGAACTAGAGACACTTGTGGATAGAACAATAGTAACAATTAATTTCAAATACATCGAGTATTGTAACCTAATTTTTGTATGGTGTGGACGGAGGATTTCAACAATAAACAGTACCTCGTTTACTTTAAGACTCATCAATAATAACCCGATACACATGGTAGAACGCGGACTCATCCTCAATATTAATATTGATAACATGTTCCAACTCAAGCCAATCATCAAAATACGGCCAAGGCAAAATATCAACATTCACCTCGTTGTAAACGCCATAAAGCACAGCATCCTTTTTTCCAACAGTCTTATCATCTCTATCATCTTTCAACCAATCCTCTATTTTCCGATAAAAAATCAACAGTCTCCCAGCTCTCATACATCGTCTCAAACTCAGAATAATTTCCTTCCTCTGACTAACCCCAATAGACGTCAAAAGACGCTCACACAAAATGACTACCGACATTGTATTCGCAACGCCAAAATGTAACTGATTCAAAACTGACACCATAGGGGACATCCCGTGTCTATGAACAACGTCGACCTGAAGGTTATACAGCTTTGGGTCTGCCTCACAAGAAATAATTCTAGCTTTTGGAAGAAAAAGACGAGCGCAAAATGGAATACTCCCAATTCCACTACCAACCACTAAAATAGAATCCACAGTTAGACAATTGTCCGGATCTCCATCCATGATGAGAGTAAACAATTTCGACAACGTTTCCGGCGACGTACTTGACATAATCTTGGGCCCAACGGTGGCACAATTGGTTTGATGACAATCCAAACATTTGAAATCCGATTGAATCCCAAGGACTCGACAAGCCACGTTCTCCTCTTCAAGAAATAGCGAATCCGCCACGACTTGAACGTCGTCGTCTTTAGCATCCTCAGGAAACGCGGAACTGCAAAGATAGCCATCTTCCTTCTTGTTAATGACATCCTTGAAATATTCCGAGTACGCGGGATCCTTTTTCACGGTGCTTATCAAAAGGCGGAAGTCCTTCGTGTCCATGACCCTCTTTATCCAGATGTTATTCACGAGATCCTTTTCCGGCTCCAATTTCTTGAGTAAGTAAAACAATCTGTCCAGCAGCTCCGTTGATTCCTTCGACTTCTCATTGATTTGAAACCACTCCAAAACTTGGAGGCAGTGCAGCTTACTTCGGTCAATGGGACACAATTCCAACCCCGGTTCAGGGAGGTCGGCTCGGTGTTCCAGGTTCATCAGGGCACGTTCTGGTCCTTCAGCTGCAAATTGAAAAAATAAGATAACTTAAAAATGGATAAGCGTCTTTGGTCACCAAACTTTGGTGACCAACGTTTGGCGAGTGCAAACAACCAACTGGCATAAAAATGCAAAAATATCCAGTCTACTCAATTATATGCGTTCCTTACCCATTTTTCAGCCTTTTCCTCTATATTACAGTCCCACCTTGAGATTAGAGTTGAACTACGATAAGCAAATCAATTTAATTAATTAATTTCCCTGCTTTATTGCAGAAGTTGCCAAAATTTGGCAGCCAAATCCAAGCAAAAAATCTGGAAGGAGCACATGGAATTTTTTTTACCCACCAACTTTTTACGTGGAGGCGCATGCTCAGCTGTCAGCTCTCTTTCTTCGTGGCATAGTTTTTGCACATTTTTTGCATGCAACTGCACATTTCGCATATTCATGCCATGCATTTGCACAAATTATCGATACTGCCTAAATTTGATTTAATGTCACATTGAAGTGATCTTGACTCCTTTACTTCCCTGAAACATATCTCATTCAGCCCAATAATTGTATTTTATATCAAAGTAATTCCAACATTCTCATAATTCACGAATTGCGTAAAACCACTGATTAATTTTCACAGTTATGTCCCACTCACAAAACAATATCTTTACACAGACATTGAATTACATTCACAACCTTCCTACTATAACTTGCCATTGAAGCCGTGCCAATTACTAAATGCCAATATTTAATGGTTACCTCCACCATTTTTATGCTCACTCATTTACAACGTATTTGTACATAACCTTCATTTCATTCCATCATTATCTAAAACACACTTCAATACAAGTACCACCACACATGTCAATACCGATTACCTGCCTCCTTTATCTTACTTGTCAAATTTAAATGTAAAACATTTATGCAAAGTAAAGTTTACTCCAGGTCGGTTTGGGTTTGAAAGCAATATTTGTATTATTTGCCATACCCAAGTTTTTGTTCATGCTCAGTTATTTGGTGATCAACAACATAACATACCTCAGAATCTGGAGCTGCAGAACTCACAGGCAAGGTAATGGAGATACCGATGGGAATGATACTCAAGAATATTTTACAATTTAATGTAATGCATGGAACATGCTCAGTTTTAAAATTCATTCAGTTTCTACTTCAGGTGAGGCACGTTCACCAAGTAATTGTGTCCACGTTGCTCTTTAAAGGATATTATTGGCGTTATTATTATTATTTCGGTATTATGCAAGTTGATTAGCTGACTTATTTGTGTGGCGTAAGTAGTAATTGCAGAAGGAGAAGATTGAAGAAGTGTGTAATAATAAAGCTTAGACACCAACTTTTCTAACAAAGGCGTAACAATAGGATCCTGAGTGATATGCAATATTCAGCATTTTTCCCTCTGGGATGACTACCAGCCAAGTTGGTAGCCCCATGAAATCCCGATATTAATGGGACAAGCAACCAATCAGCCATAAAACTTGGGTTATTATTACCTCTAAGCAATTAAACTTTAAATTACTATCAGTCCCTGGGTTCAGCTAATAATTATAATTACTCCGACCAACACCTACACACTCATATACGAACAGTAGGCAGTAGTGATGTGACCAAGTGGCGAAAAAGCTTTTTAATCTGTTCTGCAGAACTGAGTCGAATCCTCAACGCGGAAGAAGATTCGAAGAAGAACCGCATTTTTATACTGTGACCATTTTTAATTCACTGACAACTCTCACCCACAAACTACTATATCTCAAAATATTTTACTGTCCACCAACCAAGCTGGTTGAATTAACCAACGTAATATGAGACCAAGTCCCAACCATGAGTGACAATAGACTACATTACACCAGAGGTATTCATCCCATTAAGGATTGCCTTATCATGGATAAGTCCACGCCAGAGTTGCTATCCGACATAGAATGTCCCTTCAAGTTTAAACCATTAATGGCCCAAGGGGACGGATCACCTCTGGGAAGGTCACGAGATCTTATCCGTTTCGATGATAGTCGAGATCGGTCCAATATCTCTTCCGAGTTGGGAGATGAATCCTTTGAAGCTTTTGGTGGAAATTCGAGTGTCGTGTATGTAACGATTTATTTGCGAATTTTGGCATTTTACGAGTATAATTGTGCCATTGTCATTTTCAGGGATCCATTGCGACCTTAAATCTGAAATTGCACAATTGAAGTTTAAAATACAAAAGTTAAATGAAGACTGTGCTGATCTCCGCGTACAAAACTCGGCTTATCAAGATGAAAATATGCAGTTATCGGTAAACAAGGGATAGACACAAAATAAGTGGCATGGTTTTATTGAATTTGTTTCTATGAATTTTCAGTCTGAGAAGGCAGACCTCGAGAGAAAGTTGGCTGGACGGGATTTAGCTCAGGAAAGAATCAAACAATTACAGAAACAATTGGAGGAAGCGATTAAAAGCCTTTCGAGTACTGAAGACCTCAATTCTATTCTTCGAACTAAAAATCACAGATTAGAAAAAGATTGCTGGGAATTGGAGGAAAAGGCGAAGACGCTTATGATTGATGTGAGATTGCGTCTTTTTTTAAATTTGTTAGCAAGATAATCATGTAAACTTATTGTTGCCACTTTATTTACAGTGTAATCGTACCGGAGCAGAATTGGAAAGGTCTTATGCAAAATTAAAACAAAAGGAAGACGAAATCCAAAGAATTAAATCTGCATCCGAAGATCTAGTTGAGAAATGGAGGACAAAACAGGTTTGGATGGAAAATCATGTAACGGATATAAATGAGACTGTGGAAGAACTTACGAGATCAAATTTGGTAAGATTTTTAGTTTCCAACAAATGTATAATTTAGAGAAATTGATTATTTTTTACTGTTTTTTTAGCAACTTCGAAAAGAAAAGTTTGAGTTGGAACACAATTTAGTGGACCTTGCCGGAAATCATTTGGTTCATCTTAATAGCAGTGCAGGCAGTCCGGTGAGATGGATTTTCGGAGAATTTTGTTTCATGGCCCATATTTCGCAAGAGGGGAACAATTAATTTTGCCCATTTCTTAATGAATGAAACAGGATGAAGCCTCCAGCAGTCGGTCAGGCTCACCCAGTAGTCCTCGTTGTTCCATGTATTCCACTCCTCAATCTTATCTGGGACGCTCTTTACACGCTGAAATTGCAGCTACCATCGTAAGTAAATAAGTCGGAAATATTTTCCCCAAGAAGTGACTTAAAATGAAAACTTTGAATGTTTTATTTCGTCAGCCCTGTCCAGTTACTTTTACGCATGATACTTTTCCAATATTTGCATGCTGCATGAACCGATCCTATGAAATTTGTATTGCGCCATCGTGATTTTGTAGTTTTAACTGTATTTTTATGTGTGTCATAGGAGAGGAAAAGATCCATCCAAATGGATTCTCCACCGATTCCATTCCACCACATCAGTACGGAACTTGTGGATGCTTTCACCCAAAGTGAATTCAGTGAAGAATCCTCATACGACGAGGTGAGTGAGGTGTCAATAAGTTTACCTTTCTTTTATCACATTCCCGTTTAAAATTTCTTCTGGTCTTCTAATGAATTTTGTAATTCTCAGGGATTCTGGGGTAGTGAAAAGCGCCCAGTCTCAGCCGACGGTAGACAAGAACTCCACCAAATCCTGGTCTTGATCCGGAAACTTCGGGCCATGATTTTTAAAAGGTAAGCGAAAATGTCATTTTGCATTCGTCATTTTATTGCTTCTCCTTCTATCAGAACTGCCTAATATTCCTTACTTTGAAATTGATCTTGAACACGAATTCCAATTTTTGGGTGGTATATATTTCTTTCTAGGTAGTAAAACTATGTGTGAATTTTATTTACATTTTTGAATGGCAATGTCTGCATGCGTCGCACGGTCTGGTTTCGTCTACTGATACAATCTTCATTTGTAAAAAGTACACAAGTGGTGAAATTTTCAACACATAAAATCCATAACTGTATCAAAATGTGCATTTCAAATTGTCGCAATGTTTTTGTTCGGTGAGAAACTTGCACTATCAACGAGAAAGCTATGAGCATTAATTTACTTTATTTATAAGTGCTTAACTGACCTAAATGCATCCCGCTAAAGGTTTATAAAGGTTTGCCAAGAAATGCTTTGACTATACCGTGATCGTCACAGAATTCGAGTGGCGAAATATTATTGTTTTGATCAAAATATTTCTTATTCTTCTGCAAGTTTTGCCATTTTCTGCATGATAAGATCGGACGTACGAATAACTGAATGCTGAGTCATGTTTGCTTTTTCTACAGGCTTAAATTGAATTTACCCGTGTCATGTTTCGTTACAAGTCTTATTGGTATTATCCTCCTGCGTCATGGATTTTTATTGCACTCATAATGGCATGAAATTGACTATTTTTTGGACTCCGAATGATATGAAACTTCAATTATGATTGAATTAAAATTTATAATAAAAAATTATAAAATTTATGCAAAATTTAGCCGTGTGATGAATAGTAAAGTGAAAACTGAGATCCCTCGCCCTACTATAATGTTACAATTAACACTGCTCTCTTTTCTATTGCCAGGTCAGTCGATGAAGATTTAGAAGATGAAGATCTGGTCATGGGGGATAAGAGCAATTCTTCCGGTCACCAGGATGAAATGGCTAGACACGTTAACCAGCAGTTGGAAGACTTCAAGAAACAACTGAGCCAAGAGCTTTCTCATGTTATGGTAAGCGACTGCGAAGATAATCATAGAAACATTTTTTCACCCTTTTCTCAAACTAGTCATGATAAAATAGCAACCAAAATAATAAACGCCATGCCATGCTAACAACAGCAATACCAACAATTCTTTTGATAAGTATCCATCACTGAGTAGGACAAGGATTTAATTTTTTCCGTAATTTAGCAAACTAATGGCCCAATTTCTACCCTGAATTTGGACAACGTGACCCAATCCTGTCCATTGTTGGCAGATCCCTTTGTTATCACGAAGCCATCCCTGGTAACTTGCTCAACCCAGACTGATCATTTGCTTAACGAGAGTGGATCCTCCCAACAAGATGCACCCGCTCCGAGCTTATTGAATGAAGGGGACAATTATTCGGACAAATTAAGTGATGACACCAGGTTCGTAATAAATTCGATCACTATTAAAATACACATTGGGAACGTTTCTCTTTTCTGAAAACCCTTGGTGTTCCATTCACGAAAAGATTGGAGCTTAGCAAACGCGTGTAATATGACAATTTTGCAAACAGATTCCTTCCTTAATTACGCAACTAATATGGTTTACTATAACGAAACTCGATTCATTTCCTTTGAGTTGACTAATGCGGTAACCTGCAAACAATAACAATGTGCATACAAAAATCAAGGAAAAGCTCTTTTTCTACTACTTTCTCTGTAGATAACATCAGATTCTTTTCTGATCAAAAATATCTGCAGACATTGCTGGGTATAGATCGAGGGAAGCTGTGCCTCTGTTTGAGTATGGAATAA
>JAAXNX010000051.1:0-58408 GCA_036491905.1 Folsomia manolachei | reverse complement strand
ATTTTTTTTCTTCAACGGATCAGGCGAGATGGTGATTTTGATTTCGTGCATTTACCGAAGGTTCCACTTTCCCCATGATGCACTTAGTATATTTTAGGGCATTTTAGGGCATTTAGGGCACTTTAGGGCATTTAGGGCACCTGCCACCCAAAATTGAATAAAGGACGCCCTAAACGAAACCTTGTTTCTTTAGCATCATCAGAATCACAAAGCCCAACCCTTTTTATTTTGACTCGAGTTTGAATCCAACTTCACACAATTTATTATGCTCTTCATCATTTCCTCGGTTAGGTTAGTTGGGGCCAACGTCCAGTCCCTCACATTGCATGCATATGCAGTTGGTCTGGTTAATGGTTTTGATAACCAGCTCCACTCGTATATCAGGTTTAATAATAATGATGATGCGATATGAAATAAAATTATATCAAAAGAAAATGGTTTGCACTTGCTCCACCATTTACGTTGGAAATATTGAATCAAAACCTTTTGTGTCAGTATTTTTTGTACGAAGTTTGCAAGTCTACATGACATACTGGTTGTTTGGTGAGCGCATGAATTGAATTCGTAAATGACGTGAAATCTATCATTTTCCATTGAAATTGAATCTTTTTTATGATTCACTCCGAGTTCATTCATGGCTCTTTTATCCACTCCCATTCCAGGCATGACTTTGTTAGTTTATAACATGAATAAAAAAGTATAATCAGATAATGAACACTTTCTTCTCTTGGTGCAGAAATGGGATGTGGAGAAAGTCGGTATAATTTTGAACTTCCGAAGTCCTGCAATATTATAACTCAAGAATTTATTGGGTGATTTCCAGTCCATCGTAAGTCAGTTTTTTTGTAATATCAAAAGAAAACGGAGTTTTATTTATATATTTTACTCTGTCATCCCCTAATAATCTAAATATTTGTTATACATCAGTATCTCATCTCGTTTTGAATATTGTGACAAATAATAAAACTGTCGTGTTCATCATATGCAAAACGGCAATTTGTGATACTACAAATTTTGATGATGATATATTTGAATGAATTTAATTTATTGACTGACACTCAACACTCGAATCATATCTACACCAAAAACAGTACTTGATTGGCATAAGACTAATATGGATACTTTGATTGGAAAATTAGATACCATGAAATTAATGGAAATTCAATTTAATATAAGTATCACGAAATCAATTCATATATATTCCTAAGAGTTTCTCTTGATTAATTAATTATCAATACGGATATGCATCGAGTTAAAAATAAAATCCAACCAAATTGATAGCATGAGGAAAGTGAGTGCAATGAAATGAACTGGTTGCAAAGGAAGATCGCTAAGGGATGATATAATAGGGAACCAGCAGGGCCCTTTGTTAACTGTCCTTCGAACATATATGGGTACATATAGAGTCGCAATGAAAAGGTTTTGTATCCAGAAGCAGAATAATTTTTATTGAATGACCCAAGCTGTCAAAATCCCTTTTTGGTTGATGCGGATCGTTTACTTTACCAAACATGAATTTACGAATGATTCGACGGTCCCTTCGATCTCTTGCTGGTCGTCACTGGACCAAAACGACGAACAAAATGAAATAAACTGATTGCAAACAGATTCAACGAGTATCTTCAGTTATAAATGTTTGCAAGGTTTTGTAATGTGCAATATGCACTTCAATGTTTACTGCACTTTTAAAAACTCTCAATCTTAAAATCTACAAACAGGTTTTAATAGTATGAATTCGCCGAAATGTTACAAAATAAACGGACTGACGGACAAAATTTTCGAATGATTAGTAGTTGAAGTTACTGCTACTACTGCTAAATGAATACGCCGAAGGGGGGCCCTTCAACTTCAAATTCAACTTGATTGTGATCAAGCAGAAAGCAAGGACCTAAAATATGTATGGATCTGCAGCTAAACAGCCGACATTCAGAGATGGATCGTTTGGCACGAGCGAGCACAGCGTGATTTTATCGAAATCAAATCAATCCCAAAGCAAAAGGACCGAAAATCTGAATCTGATTAATGTCCAGCAGAGATGGATTGATTTTCATCTATGGTGTGCAAAATATTAAGTTTATTTTTATTTTGCTAGTAGACAAATGAGAATATTTCCGAAAACACGAAATTTTCGATTTTAAGTTTTGCACCAGCACCATCATCAAATATGGAAATGCTACAAAACTCGTTCACATAAAGAAGAGTCGCCTGAGTAGGGAAGAAATGGAATAATTTGCCCAATTGCAGAGAGATGGATAGATGAATGAATAATAATTTCCAATAGTTTCTCGGTGATTCATAATCAAGTGCACTTGTTTGCATTTTGGCTATGAATATGACAACATGACATGAAATCTCGAGCAGAGAGCTAGGCCTCAGATTGAATAACAAAGCACGGGTTGACACATCTGTTGCCGATTGAATTTATTTTTGACTTTTGTCCCACTCCGGCATTTGACAAAATATACGTCATTTAAGACCATTTCCGAAATGCAGATTTTATTGGGAAAGTGGTTTTCCAGTATGCAGCTGAATTTTATTGTGCTCGTTCCAACTTATAAAATAATTGCCAGGATTACTCATTGGTGAGCCAGAATACGTAACAGGGAAAGCCAGACATTTAGCATAAATTGCGTAAAAGTGCGGTGTGTAATTACAATGGGGTTGGGAAGTGGATAATGACACGGACAAAGTACTTATAACCACTAAAGGAGAGGAGTGAGTGCAAAGAGAAAGGATTTATGAGAGAGAAAATTCAGTTTGACAAAGAATGACGATTGACCAGTAATTATTGGAGAAAAATTGAACTAAATGCACGTGCAACTGATTTTAGAAGGACAATTATAATTTCTCGTGGAATTGAGAAACAATTATTACTCAAGAAATCCCGCAAACATGTCATGAATATTTAGCTTCCTAAACTAAATACATTGGCAAACAACAAATTTAACTCTGATAGTAAGCATGATCAACAAAACCATTCTTTACGTGGGTCAGGTCTTTTCATGCATTTTCTTTGTGACACTGCTTTGCATGAATAAAATTCGACTGAGTGAACAGTTGTGGAAATTTGTTTGATTTGGGATTTTTCTACGTACATTGTTCTATTGAACGATAAATGTTGTCCTAACTGCCCTGTGGCTGTGGCATTATCCATCGCAAACAATGAAGGGACATGCAGTTTTGTCCCTTTTCTGGGTTTTTGATGGTTACTGCTTAGATTTGTTGCTCGGCTCTAAAATGACTCAACAGGGACTGTCCACTGAATGATATTGGCAACCTTTGATTTATTCATTCTTTACAGAAAAATTAGCAGTGCATTAAAGTGGTCTTGCGTATATTAAACGCTTATAAAAGAGGCTTTTGAGATGCCTTTGATCTTTTCCATGGTCCGGAAGAATTGACAACGATTGTCTTCTTTCAGATATTAATGATGAAGTGCAGTCAAACCATCAGTCAGGATTTGAAGTCCAATAAGATGAAATATACAAGGACCCTAGATCAACCTGCCATAAATCAGGACAAGACGGGTGAACAGTGAATCCTACCCAACCCTACCCGGGTAGCCTGCAGCCTTCACCGGGCCCTTATGAGCTCCTCCCTTCTACACAAAGTACCAGTGCCAGTAACTCCATTTACTTTGCCCTTTATCACATTTCCCAATGCATTCAGGCACTGAATGTATTTGATCGAACAATGTTCCCCCGTTCTACACATTCCATATTCATATAATGATAATAATTATTCTTATAGGAAGGAAGTACCCTCCTCGACCGACAACCAACCCGGACTGGCTTTGCAGGGCAATGAGTACATAACGGAACTGCTTAACAATGGAAATAGAATAGAAATCCCTGTTGCTTTGCTACTGGTTGAATTTGAAGGGACCGACATTTATTATTGAAGGGTAGATATTGGACTTGTCGCCCAATATTCATACCACACGGATAAAATTCAGTATCAGATCTCATCCGGTCGTCATTCAGTCCACGCGACCAACCTTCCGCCTTCGTTTCGTTAAATTAACCAAATCTATCTAGTCATCATTCCTCCCTCGTAAATAAGAGTAGTGTAAAAGTGGGATAAATGACAAGTCACACGACCAACCAGTCGCCAAATATTTGATACGGTTAACAATCAATTAGTCAGTCATTATCTGTTCCCAAAACATAACTCAATTTGTAAATTGAGACACTAAATTGTAACAAAGTTCCAGTTTTGAGGTTCTCAAGTCAAAACCTTGCTTATTTTTTGAAAGAGGCAAATTGAGACTATTTTTAATCCTCACAAAATGAGTTATCCAACCAGTGAATTTTGCTACTCGGACAATTCTTCCTCCGAATCCTTCATCCACTCCCAAAAATATCATTTATCCCGTCACTCATCATCCCACTCTCCCAATTCTCAGCCTTCCACACCATTTTCCGAACACCATTTTGAAAACAGTCCACATTTCCATCATCTCCAAGACGGAGAAGTGACAACAAGTGTCTCCAACAATTCCAACTCTCCTCCAGGTCCAGCCTCTGGTACGGGACGTCGTCGCCAACGCAAGAAAAGTCCCACGGTTGTTCTTCGCCTTAAAAAATTCCGTCGAATGAAAGCCAACGACCGGGAACGACATCGAATGCACTTGCTTAATGACGCCCTGGAACGACTTCGCCTCGCCCTTCCAGCCCTGCAACAGGATCAACGACTCACTAAAATTGAGACACTCCGCTATGCTCATGACTACATTACCGTCCTCACACAGGCCGTTGTGCTCATTAAACAGCTTCGAGGGACTGCAGGAGCCCCTTCACCCCCACCGATAACCTCTCCCATCGGCCTGAGCTGTGGTGGGGAGCTGGAGCTAATTGAGGGGCAGTATGTCGTCCGGGTGGGGAATGTGAGGATTGTTCTGGATAAGGAGGGGAATTTCCTGGAGACAAATGCATCCCGGCCAGCCACACCTCCCGTGGACTCCGAACTGGATGGGTATGAAGGGAACAATTGTAGTTTTGTGGGAGGTGGTGTCAGTTCTCCAGGAGGAGAAGCTGGTTTCCATTTTCAACAACATCATCATGGCTTCCCATTTGATGGAAATGCAAACAGTATCAATTTCCAAGATCAACACCAGCCACATCTTGTCCCAATGAGTCCCACCTCAATTAATTACCATAATAGCACAACAGTGCATGGGGGCATGGACGGGGTAACCACAGCCGCCGCTGTTGGGACAATGGGACGAAGGTCGTGTGTCGATAGAGATCCTAATCAGCGTCCACCGGATCTTTTGGTTAGAGTTGGACACGTGCCGGACGTGGTTCATGGACACCAACCCTATCCCTTCAGCCCCCACTCCACCAAGGAAGGAGATTATTCAAATTATCCTCATTTTCAACACCTTAAACACAACCACAACCATCAAAATATCAACAAAAGTTTCATGGTTGGAATCAGTCCCACGAGACAGAATGGGGGCATCATTTCTTCCACCAACTCCCCGGATGAAGATTCTGCTTCCAGTGTGAGTTACAATAGTTTTACAACTGAGCACAGTGAGGCTTCGGTGGATAATAGTTATCCCTATTACTAGTCTGATTGATCATCTATTCATTTTTTGTGTTAAAATAATGCAAATGGAATTACTAATAATTATGATATAGTAAATTATGCAACTTTAGTTTTCAACCTGTGATAATAATTTCAATGCGAATGGTTTTTGAAAAGCTGGAATATTTTTGTAAAAAAATGCAATACCGTTTTTGTACTCGTGCTAGTTCATGTATTGATCCGTATAGTGTATCATGTAATTTGTGAAGTCATGTTGGATTTGATTGATTAACCAGTAAAGTAAAGTTTCAAATGATACATTGATGATTAGTTTTAGTGAAAAAAGCTAACGCATTCATTTCATACAGCATAAAATCATTTTTACACCATTCTACTAGTGTGAAACGCATGCATTGTTGTCAGTTGTTGATGTAAATGTAAATCCGACCGAGTCGTCACGGCTTGTTTCCAGAAGAGAATGACCACATTTTACCAACAAATAGGGAAATCCTTCATCCGAGGAGATTATCCAATCCATCCTTCCCTACTACGGGTGCCTTCTGTTAAGTTACCACTCCACCGTTCATAATGCACTTACTTATTACATGCTGCATAGAGAATGCATGCAGATTAGATTGAAAAGAAATGCATGCACAAATTCTATTGAGTTCAACCAAAAGCACTTTACTTCACCATCAACCATTTATTACGCATGGGAGAATCATAACAATTGCAAGTACCCGTAGCCACCCACTACTACCCTACATTCTCATCCTCTATACCCTTAAGGCTCATCTGCCTGAAACCCGAGACTATAACAGCAGGGAGTAAGAGGTGATGTTGTGAAGCACATTTGACACGATATATTCATTTATTGATTGATTAAAAATTCTATGTAAAAAAATATTCTTAGGGATTGATTGTGTCTAAGTTGTAAAAATTGAAATCTTAATCTAGGCAGAGTCAATAAATCTAAAGTACAGCAACAGCAAATTCAGAGTCCCTTTTGTAATCTAGTCGGATTTGACAGTAATTAATTTCATTTGCGGCTGTAACATTGCTCTTAAACATAAAATTAATGACAATCCTCATTCATATTCGTCTTGTCGTTCTTATTATGCTCAATGTCACTAGAAGTAGACGGAACTGCTAACTCCTCTCCAGGAGTAATGATAGGAGGGGAATTTGTAACATTAGTATCACTGTTTATCTTCACTGGGTCAAGGAAGTTTCTATCAACAAGAAAACGGCAAACTTGTAGCACCATATTCTTCTCTTTTCGTATGTCTGGAGCTAGGAGCTGAAATTTCAATCCATGCAATGTTACAATCCAAATGTCATTAAAAAAGATTATTTCCAGAAATAAACTTACTCTCTGAAGCAATGTGTATTTACGACGAACTCTTTCTGCCCGTTGGACATGTGTTTGAGGTTTTGAAGTCCGATTTTTCACCTTTCTACAATTATTCGAAACTCCTGAGCTTTTTTGACCCCCACTTGCAGTATCCTTTGAAATCTGGCAATCTGGAATATCTTTAGAATTGCCATCTTGAAACCTAATCTTCTTATCAATATCAGCCCCGTTGTTGATTTGTGGAATGTCGGGTTCTTTCGTCAGGATAATCGGGACTTCGTCGGGAGCTTCGTCATCCGACGACAACGGTGGATCAACTCCACGACTAGCGACTAAGGCTGGCTTGAAGAGAACTAGCTTACTCTTTTCATCATCACTTTTAATTTCGCCATCTGAAAGCAGTAATTTATTAGAAACAAAAACAGTCACACGGTGATAATTTAAGCAGAACGTACCTTCTTCCACATCAGAACCAGGATCTGAATCGTAACTGACGAGCCCTACACTTCCAACACCTCTACTACTGTGATTGTCAGATTCAGTTATTACCGTGTCACTCGTTTTGGTTTTTTGTTCAGATATTAAACAGGGATTGACTGGGTTGACTGCTTCAATATAACATTCCGAAGACTGTGATTCAACTACCTTATCGGATGTACTTATTTGCTGAACTTCCATCATATTATCTTCTTCATCATCAGTGATATTAAACTCCTTGTCAGTTGCATCCTCAAAGTTTTCATGGGGTTTATTGAATTCTATAGCCCCCTCTGTACTCTGATTTACCCATGTTTCACAGGCGGATGCAGTCAACGTTCCACTACTAGAAAGGGTAACGTCAGTGTAAAAATTATGGAGCCGAATTGCAGGACTTGAGTTGAAGCCCATGAAACGAATAGCTTCTGGTCGCAAACGAAAAACGGGAAGCGAGTCTTCGTCTCCTTCACTCTGGTATCCTCCTCGTTGATTTTTTCGTCGCATCCTTTCTTCTGGAACAATTTTGTGTCGAAACACTTCGATTCCAGGAAAATCTTCCTTGGCAGTGAGCGATTCGCCACGAGCCTTCCTTTCAGCGACTTCTTCTTTCTTTCTAGCAATATTTTCAGGTGTGGGAAAGTTTTTTTTCCTTTCGGTTTTCCAATTTTCTATTTCTTCCGGAGTGTTGTAACCTTTTATTCTTTGAAATAAATTGGTAGAATGTTGGATCTCGATGTGCTTCATTACAAGTTTTACGTGAGCAGTGTATGTACAGCCATCAAGTCTGAAAATTTGCATTTCGTATTAAAACTCGAAAAATGCGAAACGAATTTGGAAACTCATAAACATACTTGCAAGTAATATGTTCAGTCTTATGCTCCTCCAGTTGGTCTTCCGAAATAAAATCCTTATCACAAGGTTCGCAGTAAAATTGCGTATTTTTAACGGTTCGTCGAAAAACGTGATTATACGAGTTACCAAGTTGGGGGTTCTGTAAATATATAAGCTAATTATTCGTAAACCCAAAAGTTTTTCTATACTTATACCTCTTTGCCTTGCAATGAATGATATTAAGTACCATACCTTCTGATTATACAATAATTTAGCGTCGTTAACAGCCATGTTGACTTCAAATCGCTTAATTTTAAAGTTTCTGTGATCATCCTCTGATCCCGTTTCGCTGCAAATTTTCCACAACTCTTCCTTTTCCTGGATTAATTTTAACAATTCGGGTGTCATCCATGGGCTGTCCTTCCCGTGATCCTGAAAATGTCCACCACCATGGCCTTGATAAGGGCGGAACCTAGGACGAAAATCACCCATTCTGGCGGAATCACGTCCCCGGTTGAAGTTTGAAAAAGGTTGAGAATGTCCTAAAAATGAACCCAATTGCAAAAAATTATGCTACATTGCAGTTCAAAGGATACAAATTAACACAAACAATTAATTCCATTTAGTTACTTGGACCATGATGTGGATTTGGTGGCCTAAATGTTTGGGGATTCCAACTCCTGTCTGCCCCATGACCGTTCCACCCACCACCGCCTCTGGGAGGAGGTCGTCCATTGTAATTATTACGATAAGATCCCTGCACTTGCTGATACTCTCCACCACGTCCTCGTTTTGGCAGGGGTGGTCCATTGCCAACAAATCCATCAGTGGGGGGATAATGATGTGCTCTGATGGGGACAGTTGTGTGGATTATGGGCTGATGAGAATGATTCCCAGGTTTTAAATGGGATGGACGTGTCATTCTGAATGGAGGTGGAGGTGCATCTCGATCACGGTACATTTTAATTGTTGGATACCGTCTGAAAATGAAAGCAGTGTAAGTAATTTAAGATCCCTTTATCGAAGCACAAGTATCTTGTGCCCTAAATAAATCTTACCAAAAAGCGCAGTGTCTGAATTATCGATTGATTAATATTGATAAATCAAGTTAATTCTTGATCTTCACTAATTTAAAGTTAATTAAACAAAATAGATGAACAACAAAGCTACGTGAAAAAGGAGCATGGTATTCAGTTCCCAGACAAAAAATCCTTTCCCCAACCACACTTGAGACGAAATCTTTCGGCTTTCACCAAATGAACATTCCCAGAAGAATTAAAATTGCTCATCTGAATTGACTAAAAACCTTGTTCGGTTGAGCAATTGTAGTAATTAAAAAAACAAACAAATATGAGATATAGAACTTAATGAAAAGTTGGGCTGATGAAAATCCCAATTTCTTGGAGAGAATGCTAGCATCGAGTCCTTAATTCTCAATTCAATGGTTTCACCACGAACTTTCTCCAGTCAAGGTCGGAGTTCTTGTAGAAAGTCGGAATTTCTCTAAAAACCTAGTAAAGGATTAAATAAGAGTAACGAGGATCCCAATTAGAAAAGTGCCAAGTCTAAGGTCCTGTAAATTAAGTCTAAGGTGGGTGATCTTTTTAATTAAACATTAAATTGATATCTTAATCAGTTCGTGTTTATTTTGAAAAGTGTAAATTAATGATTCTTATAAATCATTGTGTTTTTATTTAGATAACGTCTGTTGCTCAAAACAATTTTGAATTGTGAAATTATCCTTGTGTCGACATGACGGAAGCAGAGGGAGGAGACTGTCCAATTTTTGTTCGGCAATACTCGATTATAAAAGGTTTGAATTCTTTTTAATGCACTAAATTAAAACAGTATCTCTCTAGCATTACTCAGTATTTGTTTATAATCATATGACATTGCTGTCGAAGACCATTCGAATAATGTGTTAAATTGTAAATGGATATTTCTCTTTTGTAACAGGAATTTTAGAAAAACTTCCCGTACGGGATCTTTTGTCTGCATCCAAAGTATGTCGTGAATGGTCTGAGGTCGGACGAGTTGTGAGGAAACAGAGGAAAAATAAGGCGTCCACTCTCTTGTGGCATCCGTATGACGAAGGGCACACCTCTCAAGTGTTTGAATATTACAATGGATTCTCTGTATCAGAAGAGGCAACACGTTTTATTAATAGTGCTTCAGAACAGGGATTTCCTTCTGTTCAAGAGTTGACTCAGGAACAAAGCTGGAGTCCTTTATTCCCTCAGATTAGGTCGGAAATTCTCAAGGACTTTAATTCCTCATTTTCCGAACCTCAATTTTTGGTTGTGGTCGCCACTGCGGCAGTAGATGAGTATATGCCCTCAGGTACTGTAAATAATTATCAATAGGAAGCAATATAAAAAATTACATTTGGATCGTTTTTTTACAGATGAGGATAATGTTACTAAACTTAAAATAATCTTGTCTGAAATTCCTCGAGCGATTCCATGTCTAGTAACGTTTAGCTATGGCATTGTTGGATCCGTTACTGATCGACCGACCTCGTTTGAAATGGAGAATTGTGAGGTACCAATCCTGGCTAGCTTATACATCCCGAAAGTTCCTGGCCTCGTCATTAAAATGTTCACGGTCACGAAAGAGACGAACAATAAATTTAAAGGAAAAGTATGACGACTTGATGTATAGTTTACGGAGCGAGATTTTTATAAAAACGTATTTAATTCATGACTCGGAATAGGTGAACAGCGAAAACTGCAAAACAATTCTCAACATCTCACCAGAAGACAATGTAAAAGGAATTGTGTTATTTCATACGGAAGTGCAAAAAGCGGGGTCGCTGAAGGATGCAATATTTCAATACATAAAGTAATAACCTTTGCTTAATTCAAAATTACAGACAGGAATATGGTTCACTTTTATAAACGTATGCATTGGTGTTGCAGGGATCATCCTCATGTTGCTCTTGGCGGGGGAGCGCATTATAGGAATTTGGCGAGCGTTTGTCAAGGAGACTTTGTCCCTATTGGTGCGGGTTTAGTTATTTGCGGGGACAAAAACGTACAGGTTGCTTCCATCGGATTGTACGATACAAAGATTAGCAGACGCAATGAGGACAAATTGATTGAGGTATATATTGATATGCTAATTTCTTTGGCAGTAGTTGGTTGTAATTCATATTGTTTGTTTTAGATGAAAAGTTGTGAATTTCCTGATGGAGATAGTTTCGCTTTTATGTTTGCTTGTAATGGTCGCGGTGCCAATATGCACGGATCACTACATGTAGAGTCGACACTGTTCAGAAAACATTTCCCTAAAACTAACTTGATTGGCACTTTCACCGGAGGGGAGTACTCACATGAAGTCGTTCCCTCCAGGGGTATTCCCCCACCACCTAAAAAGCCTACAAGTATTGATTTCGCTTACACTACTGTATTTGTATTCGTTTCCTACAAATACCCTGCCAAGCACTCCGGAATCGGAACTTTGCAAACCCGGCAGACTTAGATCCGCTAAATCTAAAGGATACCCACTTCCGAAAGGACGCCCAGGTCCTTAACTGGAAGGAGAGGCTAGCTATTTATTTTACGATAAATTTTGTCCTCTTTCGAACTTAACTGTTAAGTACACATATTTTTTATGTATACAAAGTTTGGTATGGGTAATATGTTAAGTTTAAAGGATAGCTTGCAGTAACAGGCAGGTGGACGGCCTTGACGGGCATAGGCACTTCGACTCTAAAAATGAAGTTAATTGTCTTATTGTTAATTTTTCACGTTCAACGTTGAGCGGTTCATGAAATGTTAAGAATACAGATAGTAAGCAGCCATCTCGGTTTTCGTATGTTATTTTAAATACACTTTAGGTCAACCTTTAATTTCGACAAGGAAAACCCCAAGACCGATAATTATGTAATCAATCATGTATGAACCGTTCGCAATTTCGCTTGTATCGCAAACTACACTTCATCCTTGTGACCTCAAAATAATGTGTCAATAATCATAATGCTCAGTCACTCCGCCAACCTCAACTTGGTTGTCTTTACCCTATATTGTATGGTCTATGACCTTAAAAATATATCATGAACACACACATCTATGGTTGACCGACGGAGGGACCCTTAGTAAATTATACCTTGAATAAATCCTATTTTCAAAATTATATTGTTAATGAAAATGAAAAATTAATTCATGATTGTCATTGTAATTGATAATATCATAAACTAAGGATGAGGTAATTCATCAAACCATCCAGTCAATTTATAACTCATTTTGGGGAACTATACAGTTTTAACCAATTGAAATACAAAACGTGAAGTTGCCGAGTCCGATAATTTCAAATGAATGTCTTTCAGACCGGGTCCAAGCGTGGCATATATGTAAATTAGCTTCAAATCTCAGATTCGCTAAACCAAGGCTGGTTTTTTATGTTACTGCTTCATTGGTAGGAGCTGCCACTGACTTGTTATGCATTGTATATTATATAATTATAAAGCGTATGAATCCAGATGACTTGATACAAAAAGTAAAACTTCACTTGAAATACACGTACCCAATGCTATCCTGAATACGTGTTTCTTGGCACGGAGTGATGTTATCAATATTTATTCTAATTTCCAATTCAGATAGACGACCGTAAGTACATACAACAAAATAATACACCAGTGTATTTCACCCCATTTATCTGTATATGTAATCACTTCCTCAAACTCCAGCTAAGTGAAACGAAAAGCATTTCCTGAAACCTAATAAGACACCGGTTTCCCATTATGCTAACGCCACGAGTGGAGGCTTGGAGAGCTCGTGGTCATACTGAAGTATTCCGCGACTACGATATCCACTCTTTCTATCAAGAGGGTAATGGAACTGGACCACTTCATGTAATATGTCACGGATACCCTACTTGCTCCTATGACTGGGTTAGAATAATCGACCAAATCCCCTCCAAGGCAGTGCTAGCCTTTGATTTTCTCGGATTTGGTCTTTCATCCAAGCCACCCAATCATAATTACACATTGGCTTGGCAAGCGGATTTAGTAGAAGAACTGATATTACGGCACAATAATAAGGAAGCTAATCAGGACAGAGACATCTTGCTTATTGGTATGGACCTCTTCTTCAATCAAACTCTTTAGAAAAGCAGGATAAAGGAAAAGGTTTAATGAAAATATTTTAATATATTTTTGCATAATCTTGTAGGACATGATATGGGGACTTCCGTGGTGGCTGAACTTTTAGCTCGTGATTTGGAGTCTTCTCTCCGTCCCAAGATTAATTTGATTGGAGCATTTTTATTTAATGGGAGCATGTTCATGGAAAGAGCTAATCTAATTTTGGGACAGAAACTACTCCGAAGCCCACTGGGATCTTTGGCTTCAAAATTAACTTTCTCTCTCCCTTTCCGGTGGCAGTTGGGCTCCGTTTTCTCAAGGGCTCATCCACTCTCAGAGCAGGAAGGAGAAGATCAATGGGCACTCATGAGCCATCAGGTGCGATTTGCCGTAGACAAAGTACTGCATGAGTAGCATCACATTTTGAATACTGGGGAAAGCAGACATGCAAATTTCGTATAATGAATTTTTAAGCCTACTTTGAAAGGACTGCCAACAAAAAAAATTTAAACCAACTCAATCTAAGGTAGAGGTACATAATTAATATAGATTGTATGAAATTCATGAGCTAGATAGACCCAAGGCAAGCCCTATGTCTACAGATCTTTGTTCGCAACATTTGAGTAAATAGCTTTTTGAACGAAACTTAATCCTGGCACAGAATTGAAATGGGCCATCTACAATTTTGATCGCACATAAAGCTTGTAGGCATACATAAAATGTTAATGTAAGAGTCTTCCATCCCTACAGATTACTTCTTCAAAATTTAATCTAATTTAATTTATTTCAGAATGGGCACAAAATTAGTGACAAACTGATCAAATATACGTTTGAACGGGTGGAGAAAGCAGATCGTTGGTTGGGCTCAGTAAGAAATTGGGACAAGCCGGTGGCGTATGCTTGGGGGATGGAGGACCCTGTCTGTGGTCAGTGGCAGCTTGATGGATGGAAGGAATTAAGACCTCAAGCTCACCTGATTGAGATGAACTTGGGACATTATCCACAAATTGAAGATCCTGACAGGTTCACTCAAGTTATGAAACTTAGTTTGGATGCTATTATTAATAATCGTCCCTGAGTTTTGGTATTGTGACTTCATTAAATATGTGGAGTTTGCTCAACATAATTTTAAAGAATAAATGAGATCTAAATGATTACACGAACTTTTGATTTCTCTATTGTCCAATGTCACGTTGATTTAAATTAGGAGCATGATGTGGCGACACACCCAAAGAGTTCATCAGAATGATATTGTTTAAGCGTCCATTGTTTCATAAATACCTTTTTCATCACGTTATATGATGTCAAGTCCAACATAACATGTTTGTAGTTGCAAGGAGGCCGACCTCGGTTGTAGTTTGGAGTATATTATGGAGAATTTTGATACCTTGAGTCAATGCCAATTTTGACATGTTTTTGTATGTAATATATTTAATACTTATATTTAATATTTAATAATTTAAATAAAATTATTATATTAAAATTAAATTATTTATTTAATACTTATGTTTAATAATTATTATTAAAGTTCATGAATAACGAAACAATTAATTACGAATAACTTTGCCCATTCGAAGCCAATTGCAGAAAACATTGTTTTTCCAAAAACAACCCGAAATTAATGCTCAAAACGTACGTGCCCAAAATATACTTCATCTGTAAATTGAATATTTTTCGAAAAAAGTGTTTTTTGTTTTTGAAACTGGATGTTAAAATCAAGGCATCTGTAGTTATGACGTTGTTGTCTTTTAAAACTTAAAAAAGGCCATTTGATTAGGCTCAGGTCGGACGGAGCTAAAAAAACAATGACATTGTGCGTGCCCTAGCTAGATTTCCTGGCATGAATTTGAAACACAGAACAAATGTAAATATCCTTGGAATTTGTCCCTCTGTAACTACCTTCAGTCGATTTGCTATACATGCATAATTAGTTTACTAAGGTTCAGCTCAGCCCTAATAATAAAACTCTAAAAATGTCTTCCATCATGGTTGGATATTTCCTGTGGATGAAAGGAATCGTAGCTGTGGACGAAGCAGAGTCTGGTAAAAGGTCCAAACTCCTTCTCAATCGGTTGGAGATGGAACAACTGCCTCCAAAATTAAGAGAAATGAATCCCGTCTTCTGTTTAAACCTGACGAAGCTCTTTCTACAAAACAATGCATTATCATCACTTCCCGATGATCTAGGTAAATTCATCCCAGGACTTAGAGTGCTCTGTCTGGATTACAACCGACTTAGGTAAGTACATTTCATTAGCAAATCAAACTAAAGTCAATTTCATCCGAATGAAACATAATGCCCATCTGCAATTGAAGTCTTAGTTTTTGAAGTCAAACTACTACATTTATTCGATAATAACTTTCTTCGCAAATATTCGAGCTTCATCATCATCATTAAACCCATGTATTATTAATTAGCACTTATTTGCTTGCTTCGATTATTGCAGTACACTTCCACCAAGCCTTCCTCACATGGTTCACCTCAAGAAACTGAACATTAGTCATAATCCTCTGCAGGATTTGCCTGGAGTTATATTCTATTTGTCGAATTTGAAAGAGCTTTGGGCCAACTCCATCGGAATTATGTTAGAAGCAGGAATTTCGGGATTAAAAGTTCCTCAAGAAATCGGAAAACTTGTCAGACTTCGTGTGCTAGGACTCAGAAATAACGGGATTGATAGTTTGCCTCGAGAATTTTCAGAGTTGAAATCACTTCTCAGAGTTTCTCTCAGTGGAAATTTGTTCCAGTCCGTTCCACTCATGCTTTTTGGTCAGTAATTTGTGAATTGTTAAATTGGATCAAAACATACATTACTTATGGTTTTGTCACCAAACTTCAACTGCTTTTTAATTTTACTTTCACTTTATTTATAAGTGTTTGAATATTACATACTTTTGTGCAGATTTACCCACTTTGGTTCACATTAACCTTGATGATAATGTAGTGGAAGATTTGTTCAGTGAAAACCGTTTGATGAAAGCCCAGGTTAGTTGGATGATGCAACAAATGAAAAATAGGGTTTACCAAATAACATTTTTTAAACTTTTTCATGCATACTTAGTACTTAAATATTAAATTTTGAAACTTGTGCATTGCAGGAACTCCGTTACCTTCGACTTCGTAACAATATTATTCCCGTCACTGATGAATTATGCAAACAATTGTGTAAGGTTGCTCCAAAGCTCAAGTGGTGCTTGCTAGATGGCTGCCTGCACGAGCAAAGTGAAAGTCCGACGAAAAAATTTAAGGCACGTTTGATGTCGACAGACTCTGACTTGAGTTTGAGTATCGCAATTTCACTAAAGTTTAGATTAGTAGGAATTTCAAAGGCTTTGATAATCAATTCAGTTTCACTTTGGAGTATATCTAACAGGATTTTATAATAGATCTCATTTCAATTCATCAACAATTGTGACTATATTACATTAGCAAATACTAATATAAATTGAATTATTTAACTAACATTTTTTTGTCATTGTCTAGTGCAGGGTTTCTTCAAACCAGACTCCTTTTATTCGGAAACCGGTCTGTCTGATCAAACAACTACCACCGAGGGACTCAATGCTTTTATTGGCATAAGAGAAAGTGGGCCGTTGACATCAAACGACGAAAATCAACCACTACCAGCAGACAATGGAAATTTAAATGCAGACGTTCAACATTCACTTTCTCCAAACACTTTCTCCGCCACAACTTCAACCACTTTACTCAATTTGCATGATAATCTCTCGCCCTTATCATCTCATCACAATGATTACATCGATGGACCTTCAAAGAGCCGGAAAGATGAGGATAAAGGATACGGGACAAAAGATAACCCAAAATCAAACAAGGAGCTGCGACAGCAGAGTCTGCATGAAACATCAGATGACGGTAATACTGGATTTGTTAAACAATATTATGTAGTAATATAGAATGGAGTCAGGATAAAACAATATGCTGGCTGGCTAGAGTTACTCAAACAGATAGTCGATGCAAAGCCTTAGATAGTTATGTTCATGGTTTTATTTTACAATTGAGTTAGTTGCATAGTAAGATTATCGGATAGGATTACATTATTCGAGATAGTATTTCCGAAGCCACTTTCCACAGACTGTATCTATACATCTTATAAGGAATTAGGATTTAGCAAAGTTGATCATGTGCCTTATTACATTGAATTGGATGAAATATAAGTTTCGTCTCAATTTTCCTCGCTCTCGTCTCTTTTCAGAAACAAGGAGTATTTTTGGCACCAGCTCGTCCAAGACAATTTGTCTTCCAACTTTTGAAGGGAGTGAAAGCTGCACCTCTAAGCATAACTGGGAAGTCAATAGCGTCCCAATCACAATTATTGACATTGATGATTCCCAACAAAATCAGAATGAAGAAAAATTGGAAAACTCGATTTGCCATTGTTTCCAGAAAATTTCAAATTTTGAACGTGTCGCGTCAGCATTGCCGTCAGTCGTCCATGAAAATAGTTTGGCTTCATGCAACTCCACTTTATTTTCTCTGAAAAGTTCGACTTTACTTTCTACAACTGTCAAAATCGATAGGAAATTTAAGCTGGAGTGGCAGGAAGACGAAATGGAAAATACTTTATTGTTATGCAGCCAACGACCAGATCTATCATCAAATCCTACTACATCTTCATCACTAGTCGGGAATGACATTCAGAGTACTCCAATGATATTACTAGCACAACAGGACAATCCTACTCCAAAAAACCCATCAACAACAAGTCTTTCAGAACAAGATGTGAATAGGATTACTGATACTCTGGCTTTTCCTGCCATAATAGAACAAGAAATGAAGTTGGAGACTGTACAATCCTGTTCAGCTCAAGATTTTCCTGCAATAACGACCCCTCCCAATGGGATACCCACCCAATTGCCATCATTACAAAAGAACAGACCACAAATCAAGGATTGGGTCGGAGAAGTAATGCCAAAAACTATGCAACAGGCCTTGAATTTTGGCGAGGCTAATGCATCAGAAGAGTCAGTAGGTGGGCGAAAAACTTTTTGATATATGCTACAAACCATGCAAATTAATTATTGCTTCGCTATGATATTTGAGGACGCAAAATTCTTGGTCGTGTCTTTTAGCATATAATAATGAGCATCGCTCGTTTTTTTTCGGAAATTGAGCTTGTCGCAATTTTTGATTTCTGGGAAACTCTTTCAATTTTTCAATCCCACTCAAAATTTACTATATCAAAAATGAAGGAAAAAACACGTTCTTAATTATAACAAAAATCAATCCCAGTTTCTTTCTATAGATCTTGAAAATTGTGCCGCATCCAAGTTTCAAAAGATAATGGATGAAAACGTAATGCTACATACAATATTCGTATTTCGCATTCTTGCTTTTGTTACATATTATTTCTGTCTCACCTATTACTGCAGATACAATTTTCCAAAGTCTCGGTTTCTGCTCCAAAGGTTTCAAGGAGAAAGTTACGAACTCCATTCAAATTTCGAAAACCTCAAAATTTCAGAAATTCAAAATCCAAAAATACTGAGCTATTCGCTTCGTGGGGTATCAGTGGTTCAAATGAAAAAACAGGATATCCAGAACAAAAACAAATCTCTAACTCTGTAGTCGAAAATAGAAATTTTGTATCTGATGAGATACCCGAAACTATCCAAGGTGCAGCCAACGAGGCTCTTGGTGAAAGCCAGGTAGGTGTAGTTGAGCGTGAAAATAGCCTTGCTTCAAAGGCAGTAAATTGCGACCAAAATCCGATTCTTCAAACTCTCAGGAATGGACTTCACACTGCTGCCCTATGCAAAGAGTCAAAAATTGGATCGTTTCGTCAACTCCGTCAAGTGGAGCAAGATTTAATGTAGAATCTTGGGATAGAGGGATCAAAGTAGCTTCTGTTGGCTCAGTACAACTTCATGAGCAATATTCCACTTTAGATGCCAATTGCAGCAAAGGTTGGTCGCATTCACATGGTATTACATGTCAAAATCATTTTATGCTGTTTTCATATTTGCGAATGGATTAAGTTTTGAGGTTAATCGGACCGGGTGAAAGATCAAATTTCTACCTGAGAATTATTTATTTTAAACCAAACCAAGTGAGATCAAACATCTGCATTCAAATACCATTTATTGAAAGACTTTGCAACTGGATATTTGTTTTCGGTTTTGTTTCAATCACTAGAATGGTTCCCAAAATAAGAGGGCTGGCAAACAGAGCGCATGGAATTGCATGATATTTGACAGCTACTCATTGTTGGTGATTGCAATTGCCAATTGCATTCTGCTTTCCTGTACAAATATTGCTTTCTGGGTGTTGGAACATGCTGCAGGCGTTATGAATTTCACTAGTTTCGATAGAATTTGAATCTTTTTCAAATCTTCACACTAACATAGATTGAATGAGGTATGCCTGCAAATATTCAAGAGTTGGTAAAAAAAGTTAGCATGATTCTATTGTATCATTAACTTGCCTCGCTGAAAGCAATAAAAGTTCGAAGGTAATGTTTCCATTTTATCCATCTTTCCATTTTCTGTAAAAGGTTTGAGAACTATCCAACTGTGTCGGGCCCCTACCATTTTCTTTGTCTTGGTATTTCATTTTCATTTTCTAGCCTTTAGGCGAAGAGGAAATGTTTACGAATGGCATACGCATACATAGAATTTTCATATTTTAATATTAATATGATAAGGAAGTCTCAGGGCATGCATTTTAAATTAAATGAACTTATATTTTAGAGGATGATGGCGGCTTGGAATGCATGGAGGCGGGTCAGCCTTTTGTTAATAATCCCGAGAAATTGAGTTTCCGTAAGTTCAGTACGTCAATGTGTAATATTTTAGTAATCCAAACAACCATACGGAGAGTAATTCCAAAAATTTATGTAACATCACGATTTTTTTCAAGATACTTTTCAGTCGCGTCCGGAACACGAGCCGAGGAAAAAAAAGCAAATAAAATTCTCGGATATGGATTCATACTTGAGGTAAGTGAACATTACGTAAATCCATTTTCCCAGATGAGAATTGGGTCAATCATTGTTAAATTCACGACTGTGATGGAAATTAAGGATTTAAAATTGAAATTTGCAATTTTTCAAGAATTAGATATTTAGTAACGCATGAAATAGTAGTACACGGGACCGTTCTTATATTTAATTGAGACAATGACAATGATTACCATAAACTTACTATCTGTATGTATTACAGATCTGAGGAGAACTCAAAAAGTTTGAAAAATATGTCAACTTCAACTGCAGACCAAAAACTCGAGAAAAATTCCACCCACCACCAAAATGTTCAACCTTCGGAAACGGAATCTGAATCAATGGAATTGATCTTTACGTCTCCAAATCCACCAAATTTACGACCATCCAGTATCTGGACTGGTTCAGCGTCTATCTGCAGTTTTTTGGCTGCATCGTCCAACTTTTTAAATAATAATAATTCGCAAAATTCTATTCAGCAACCGGATGCGAAATTGACCTCAAACAATTCCCATGTTCCGAATCCTAGTTCGACAGCGATCACAGTATCTCTCCTCCAGAGTTTGTTGGATCTGGATCGTCGTGAAAGTGTAGTGATTGGAGATGGGAATGAAGACACATTTTTTGAAACAAGAGACAATGGATTGGAGTTGGATAACTCAGAATTGGAATATTCTCCCGGTTCCAGCGACATTGATGTGGATGACGAGGACTCTGAATCTAACTGGGAGCAAGGAAATTTTGTTCTCAATGAAGAAGATTTTAGTATCATTTTGAGACCAGTACTGTAGCTTTTGATATTATGACTATAAAGTATAGCTACAATTAACATAATTTAGAATCATATAGTACCGTGTTCTAAAAACCGACCAAGTTAACGATTAATAAAATAAATATAGAGCTCAAAAAATATATTGAGAACATCTACTCTTGTGATATTTCAAACATACCAAGTTTATTTGAACTTTGTATTTAATCCCACGCTATAAATCATGAGCAAGCTATTTTCAAAGTTTTATCAAAAACATATAATCAGAATGAATCTCTTCAAGTGTTTGAAACTTTACAACATGAAGTGACTCAAATGTGTAACAGAGCTACCAAAAAACTCAATTTTATTGAGAGTCATCACAAAACGTAGCGAGTAGCTGTCATTTCAAAAAGATATCAAAAATAAATACTTCAAACCTTGAAAATATATTCCCTGAATGACAGTGAAAGCTCATAGAATAACAAGGTTGTATAATTTGAAATCCACATGTAATTTAGTACAAGTAGTTGAAAAAAAAACCTGAATTACTGTTTCAAGGCTGGCATATTGTGAAACATGTTACGGTATCCGTTGTACTTGAAACTACTGCATAATATGAAACCATTATTTGTCTAAACAAATATTTATTTTCTACTTCAAGTATCTTAATATATGTGGTCTGATTGATACTTGGAGAAGGTGTACTCTAGTGGCATACTTCAAGTATGCGGTAACGAAATGTGGGATGGATTATGCATACAATTATAAATTCTATTCATATTTTGTTCGGAATGCGATGGAAAACCATACTTGACTTGGACAAATAGTAAATTATAGTTTTACATTGAAATCTAGAATCAGCGCAATTTCAATGCCTGATGGAGATACTTTAATGTGATGTGGCGAATAGAAGTAGTAAGGATTTTGTATACCAGAGCCACCCAGGCATTACATGTACTTTGCAGAAAATGTTGAATTACATTCTCGTTTTTATTCTGCTTACTATTCAATTTCACTGCTTCTCATGTTGTTTTCAATTAGCCCCACTTCCTCCAGTACGGATGTAAGGTTACACAATATAACTTGGGTTTACAGATAAAATTCACTTTAAAATTTCTCATTTACACAATGTGCCTTAGATTGAAGATGGAAAGAAATTGCCAATAATCTTGCCCATCATTGAGGCATATCCTGCTGGGCCAACGATGAAAGAAACTTCAGACATTTTAGACATGTCATCATTATTTCGTTTTCCTTATTTTTCCTGTGGACCTTGGCCAGTCAAAATGAAACGAAATGAAATTTGATCACGGTTGAGCGATCAATGGTGAAAGTAATCGGTTTGGCTAATGCTTAAAAACTAATTTTGAGCATTCTGGATTGCTTTTCTGGTTACATTTTGTAAAAGCCACGTTTTCTGGAGTCTTAAATTGATGCCTGAGTTGCGGTAAGTTTGTGGTGTGCTAGTAGGTTTTCAATTTACTATTTTCACCAAAAATCCTTCAATGCAGGTAGATCCTTGGAGGGCAACCAATGTAAAAAGTGGAACGCTCTGCCTTACTTACGGCCAAAAGACGAACAGAGTAGATTAGGTCTAAGAAAGAGAAAGTTGTGGCCTTAATACATGTACAGAGTTACTTCACCGTTTACAAATATCCGTTTACAAATATGGCAATGAACAACGGCTTCGAACGCTTATCCACAATTGAGTTGGGTGGATCAATCAACAAGGGTTCGCTGATCCAGATAACCTGTTTTTTATGCTTACCCCTTCACTTACGTGAGCTAAAAATAAGCTAAGCGGAGAAAGTGAAAAATACGAAATTCAAAAATGTTTTAGTAAATATTACTGCTTGTGAAGGTCATACATATGTCCAATGTCAAATACAGTCATGCCGTAAACCCACATTTATTTCAGCAAATTCAGAGTTTTACGGTGTACCAATAAACTTTGATCTGTTCAGGAAGCAAGAAACAATCAATCCATTCATCCACTAGCAAATCATGATTTATCTCATAAAGGATGAATTCATGAACCAGGACATCAACTACCGTTTTGTGGCATCCAATCGACAGTTGCGGTGATAAAGGAAGCTATTTCATTTTCCTCATTTTATGACGTATCCGCACTGTTGCAAAACAGACGTTATTTTATATCTTGATACTTTGAAATTTGAGACTAGGCTCGGGGGTGGAAATGAGATGAAATAAATCCAAACAGTTTTAGAATTTCCGTATTTGCCAACTGGGCCAAACCATTAACGACATCCACGCCGATAAACAGATCAGGAAGAGAAGGAACCTTGTAAGAAATATGAGGCAGAGTTGGTACAAATAAAGCCCATTAAATTTTGTTGGAAAAGCATTAGAATTTGAAACACGAATAAACTCTTTGTTTATTTACCTATATATATTTCATGGTTTACATTGGTTTTACACAACAGTAAATATATCTCATGCCTTTTTATATTACATTTTATATCAAATCTAATATAACCTGTATTTCTTACAATTTATCTGTATAAATCACACCGTAGTTCAAGCTCGTGCTTTTAAAGGAAGTTGCAAGTTGCGTCACAAAATTTAACGACCACGCAAATTTCGGTAAATCTTGTCAGTACATCGGTCCTCTTTTATGTTTGAACCATTAAAATATTTTTAAATGTGAACATTAATGCTGAAAGTGAAGTAAAGATTCCTAACAAGGATGTCTTTCATATTGAAAGTTTCACCCACATTAAAAAATACAACTGCTTTCTGTAAACACGACACCTTGAGTACAAACTCTAAGTATTTTTAGGTATTGAATATGGTGAATGGGAAAATTCTTCTGCCACAAATGTTTTGGTTTAATAAAATGTTACTTCTATATTTTCAAAACATGTCAATTTCTAAGCTTCTATGTCTGAGCTTAGTTAGACTAACAACAATGAAATAATGTCCTGCTTGTGTACCACATAAAGGACAAAAAAATACCGAAAAACAACGAAACGTGACATATTTCTGCCACAAATTGATTCACCACGATGCAATTCATCTATGTAATTCAAAAATATTTTTAACCTTCAATACTATGTAAATTATTCTCGATTCATAATTTTCAAACACAGAGTCAGCATACGTGTGATGAGACACGTGTAATTCAGAAAGCACTGGAGAAAGCTTAGTTACACTACACGAATTCCTCTAACTACTTATATAAGTCAACCATGCCTGAATTCAATTTCCAAACATTGAATGAATATTTGCTGTGTAAACACGGAATGGCGAGTTATCTATTCTAAAATAAAGCTACCAATCTCAAACTAAATTCATTTTTACAAAACTATAAAACTTGAAGTTCATATTTGAGATACAAAATTTCTATATAAATAAGAATAGATTCCTTTCCTTTCTTTCCTTTTCCCATCCACTGCTCTTGTTTGGGGTTATCTTCAAGCGAAGGACTTTCGTATGTACAGGGACATTGATAGATCTCATTAGCAAATTGCTTGGCAAATATCATATTATTCCAATTATTAAATTGTTCACAAACAGTGTCAAGCTCAATATCACATACTGGCTCCAGTCTCAACTTCCCCGTTCAAATCCAGGTCAAACTGCAAACTGCTACTGATTGTGAGATTATGATGTCTTTGATGTCCAGTGCAAGCCGTTGCCACTGCCTGAACAGGTTCTTGGTCGTTTCCTCCACAAATTAAGCGACGAGCAGAGCAAGAAGGTGTCACAACTGGGGTGTCGCCATCCTCCAATTTTAACCCGTTGCCTCCCTTTTTCTGTTTCTTTGTCTTTCCAAAAATACTTTGACCAACGCCAACAGCAGTTGTGTGGGTGGGACCGGATTGATTTACATGGTTGTTATTGTTTACCGCGACGATCCCATTTTGTTTTGAGGCTAAAGTTACTGACACTCCATTCATCACATGTTCCTGGAAGTGGGGTACGTGGCGATGGAATTCACGGGACGTCAGCTGCATTAGGTTTGTCTCTTTTGCGGAGCGCTGATTTCCATATAAGGTGTCCACGCCGGTTGATCGAGTACCCCGCCTTCGGTTATCATAACGTTGGTTTGTATTCTGATATCTATTAACCATTGCAATATGGCCAGGAGGAAGTTTTGAGTTGTCGCTGCTTGATCCAGACATTGCAGGACAGAGGCAATCCCGAGGCTTCCATCGAACTCGAACGCCATATAAGGGTCTGTTTCAGAAAAACAATGAAAACGTACCGATATAAACAGGCAATTATGTATTTAGTAGGCTAAGCAGAATTTTAAAGTTTTGCAGTATTTGATATGGAGTATTTGGTGGATTTGATGTTTTTGGTTTATGCCTGTGCTTTGCATGTGGTTATGTTAATGTTTATGTTGATGGAAACATTGCTAGTGATAATGAAATTATTTGCATCCTGCAAGAGTAGAAGAGAAGATCAAAGTCATGATCCGTTGCAGATTTCACTTCAGGACTATATAAGAGCCGGAAATTGCAGTTGTCAGTTGGGTATGGATTTACATTTTTAAATTTTGACGAAAAGACTTTAGCTTTTTCCTAACCTTGACATCTAGCTGAATGGTGGTTACACGCTGAGAAAGCGTGACAACTTAAAATTATTTATAGATTGTCAACGACCTTTAGTTAGAACGAAGAAATAGGTCGGCAAACTCTCCATCTTCTATGAAATCATGATGAAATATACTATAATCTTGTTTTTATAACAATACTCTGAAAATTCTAATTGTTTTCGAAACAACTTGGCTTGAATCTTGACGAAGGAAGCTAGAAATTTAGTGTGCACGAGGTATGGTATTAAGAGGAAAGAATAGAATCATCAAGTCATAGAATTAATTTGACGAGACACGTGTAATCTCTTATATTTCAAAGTTTTTTCAGTTTCTCCCCATGAGTCCGTAAATTACTCCAACCCACTTTCACTTATCCTTCAACTTTTTCTACAATTTTCCTCATGCTTATTATCAAAGTCTGCCTTATAAAGCTACAAAACGTCTACCAAGGCTAAATGATGACATTAGTGCGGAGGTACTACTGTAAAATCAAATTTCTTGTTTGTATGCAAGTTGCATAATGAAATGAAGGAATAACGAAATGTACTACGCATATTGTACGTAAATATAATGATGTATGATGTTGTTTTACCGGAAAAGCTATATTTGTTAAACATGCACATCAGATGTGCATAAATTCATATCCGGTATATGTATCTCCCAAGTTGGTTTCTTGCTAATTGTGACAACTTTATTTGAAGGGAATATCATTAAAATAAACTCAATTGAAACAAAGACAAAAAGACAAAATATGTCAAGGGAAAAGCCAACTAGAAACAAAAATGATTAAACAAAAAAATAATGACTAACCAATTAAAATCCTAAAATGAATCTGCAGAGAATTGCTATACATTGGGAAACATTCATTCGACGAACTTAGTTTTTGGCCATCACATCACTGCACACATTAGAATTGGATCTGCGACTGATGACTGAATGAGAATGTAACTGTGGTGTTGGTATTGGAGGAATATATTTAAATTTGTACTGAATGAGTCGTCCACTGTGACCAGCAACTTCATCCCCATCGATGAAGTCTAACCTGTCGATTCGCTCCAGCCGACAATTATTTGCGAGAAGAGTTTGCCTGATGCGCATTTCACTCTTCCGATTCCTTTGACTTCGGATATGGAATAACCCATAGATTAATGGATTGAAGAGAGAATTTGTCGTGGCAAATAGGAAAAGACCTTTTTGTATGCGATGGTCCACCATTGCAGCGCTTGACTTGTCAAACCAATACCTAGAATTGATTAAATGTTTTAATTAATTTCACAAGTTGTGTGCGGGTAATGCTATATGGGCTTGTCAGAATTATATTAATAGAGAGTGTTGAAATTTTTTGTATTGCAGAAACACTATAGATTGGATTTCATGATAAGTCAGGTAATCCGTAATCAAAAGGTTTATGCAGAATCTGTTTCCAAATATATTTCCTTTGAGCTTGAACACGTATTTGTGACAAACCGACTTGTGTCCATTAACCTTAAAATTGTGATACTTATCATCACAAGGTGCAAAGCAGATCCTGCTCCAGAAATACTCAATTTAAATAAAACTCAGATATCAAATTAATGCGCCACATAACAAATTAATACTTTAATCAAACTATATTAATGTATGACGTGAACCAAAGCCACATGACAAGAAACGGATTCAAAGACTTTTCATAAAGACATTTTTTGAGTTGGATGGGAAGAATTCGTGAACATTTCATAAACAGTTTCGAAGTTTTTCATTAAGACAACCACATTGATAAGCAAGGTAGTGAGGCTGGAATAAGTCATTTTTTTTACTTCTCTAGCCTATTTTGTGAACTTGTTTGCTTTTTGATTCAACACTAATGTCGCCTTATTGATGCATATGCTCCAGCAAAAATATGTTTTACCTTTTAACTACTTACCATAAAGAGATGACGTTGTACGGAGTCCAATTGAGGAAGAAAGTGAAAACTATAACTAACGTCATTTTCAGAGTTCGAACCTTGGCCCGCTAAGAATTTAAAGCAATTAAATTATTTCCTTTGTTTATTCTACTGTTTATAAATAAATTCATCCTCTCTAATTTCTTTATTTTATCACAAACCGACAAAGCTTCCATGGATGATCTGCGGAGTTCCTCACCTAAAAAGTTTGAATATTTTTCATACAATGAAATGCTCAGTCGAGACTTTTATTGAAGAAATAGTACAAAAATACAAAGAGACACTTTAAACTATTTTTAACTCACCATTTTTTCTAAGTGCATTCACTTTGTAAATCTCGTAGAGAATGGAAACATAGCAAAAAGAGATAGCCAGTAGGGGAAATCCATACATGAAGGTAAAACCGAAAAAATTGTAGGCCAACTCTGCCTGTGGTGTGGAGAAGGAGTTTAGAGTGATGCATTGTTCGTACCATGTAAATTGGGGATGCTTCTCCAGGTGAAAAATAAATGACTGTAAGAAATAGCACATCATTAATATGTATTTGCATTAAATCTATCATGATACCAACTTTTGACATCATTGAGTACTTACCTGTGGTAGACTACATACAATTGATCCGCCCCAAGCTAGGTACAGCATGAGCCTCCCACGCTGGTTTGCTTCAGGTAAAGCGAGAGGTCGAAGGACGGCGAAATATCTGTCGAAACTGATACACACCACGATAAAACCGGAAAGGAACAGGCCAAAAGTTCTCCAGAAGCTGGAGATTCGGAAAAAAAATAATTTACTAAATTAAATATATTTTTTTTAATTACTTAAATATCTACCTCATAAATCTGCACATAAAGTCGCCCGCCTAATAACCAAATATTATGTATTGTGCTGATGTATTATATATACTGAATATTGTTATAAAAATGTTTTCCCAAAAATGCTCTACTCACCTTCCAACTAACCGTGATGTTCCATCCTATCTATATAGAAAAATATTGTTATTAAATTAATTATATATTAGTATTAAATACTAAAAAACTCCTTTCAAATGAAATACAATGAACTCGGATATTGTGCAATAATTTTGAGTGCTCGGTTACTATTTGTTTAGAAGCCAAACTAATCACAATCTCAAATATGTTACTCGCTTTCTGGATATCCAAAGTATTCAGAATGTTGCGTATATAAACAAAGTCATTATTTTTAGGATTGGATTTTGATTTATGATGAAACATTTCAGGAAGTAAATGTATAAATATTTCGACAGTTCCTAAATCCTGGCGTATATATTACATGATGCGCACTCAATTTTAATTAAACATTGAAGAATACTTTTGACCTTCCTCAGGATTTTCGGAGTGTTTAGTTTCTATCAACTTTTTACTACGAGATGTTTAGCCAGGGGCACAAAAATAGAGCCGAATGATACACGCGTCTGCCACGGGTAGAAAATGATTAACCTGAGTTAAGTATGTTCTTTCTTTGTTGTACGTACTCGTAATAAATTACGAGTAGTAAAGCTGGTTTCATCAAAATATAGTATTTAAATTTCTGTGTTTTGAACGTAGTCCTGAAATTTGCGGCCGGTAGCGAAGCGATATTAATTTGCAAAATCTTCCATATCTCTTCACGAGATAAAAGAAAGTTGCTCATGGCTAACTAATGTCCGTTTTAAAGAAGCAGAAAAGTTTCAACAGTATGTTTTACGTAATTTCACAGAAACAACCTGAAAATGCAAGTTTCATCTTATTTTAAATTTGCATACTCAAACTCGACCTGTATGCAAATATTTTGCAAACTACTCACTTGAATCAATTATGGTTGACTGATGGTGCTTCAACTACTTATGAATACAAAATTGAAGTAATTTTGGTTGCACGTGGAATGTCAGAGTTCAATGGGAGGTCATTAAGCCTCATGTTAGGTGATATGAAAAACTACCTTAGCTGACAAGGAAACAACCAGCTTTCCTTTCTATCAGTAATTTTCACGAAAAGTGAGTGGTTGAGAAAATGTTTTTAAACCCAAACTTTGTTAGATGGGAAAACCCCATTTTACTTTTGATATTTCTTCATGTAAAATATACCGATCCAGAAGATAAGATAGATCTAAATAAGTACATACATAAAAACAAACTTTGATTCGTTCATAAGACCGAATATACTTTTATATTGTGTTTTTTTTCTTTTAATCAATGTTAATAACTTTTAGCTTAGTAGATTTGTGTATAACATTTCAATTCAATCTCAATAACCCATCTGATTGGATCCACTACAACATTCGACTTATTAAAAATCAGCTCTTCCAACCTTTCAATAAGTTGAGTAAAGTTATTTCCTATCTCTTTTTTAAAAATTAAAACAAGCTGGCATAATACGAAGCACATCATTCATTACAATGGTCGAATAAGACAAGATGATAATTTCAGGTCATTCGTTTGAATTGTTAAACATCTTGAATTAGTTTACGAATTTTTGATTTCAACTTCTTACGAATTGATACATAAAATTGATTGTATTTTGCAAAAACAAACTTTTTTTACCTCAAGAGGCATCATAAGGAAGGTAACGAAAAGATCGGCAATTGCAAGATGCATGAGAAGGAGATTCACTCTGTTCAGTCTTGCTTTCATCCGAATTCTGTTAAGACAACAATTTAAAATTTATTTGCAAGGCATTACAGTTATGCTGAAATGAAGAAAAATAAGATTAGTTGCAATTTAAAATGGAATTGAATTGTTTGGAAATAATATTTTGACAATCAAATCCAATCGAACTTCTATAATCCTATTTCCAACCCTGTATGATTATGATTGTAATACTACTCTAAATTAGGTGGGCGGAGAGACCAAAGCCAAAATCGATGAAGGCATCAAATTAATTCAATGAATGGCTCATTTAAAGTAGAATAAACTATTTCACAATACTTAGAAAAAGTAGTACAGCTTTAAAAAACATTTCCAACAAACCGAAGTGGACCAAATGAATTTTATATTCACCAGACAATCTTATTCTCAAGTATAAACAGAGATATCATTGACATAAACTGATGAAAACCACGAACTAATTTAGATATTTACCAAATCTCCGCTTTGTTATTGGTTTTGATGTGCCTGGAGAGTATATGCGTTTTTATTAGTTTTCAGTCGTTTTTCTTGTTTGAAACGACAATCTTATTACTATTCTTTGTGTTGATTTTGGAAATTATAGGACATGGTTAAGTAATAACAGGGCATGAATACGATGTCGTAGTAGGAGCAATAGAGTTTTTGATTCCACCTTTTTTAGATTTCTCACGCATTTCATTAATTTGATAAAGTTGAAGCTCAAATGTTGCACGGCATGAACAACTTTTGACGAACTAGGAAAGGCCTAGTTTTTTAAGTTTGTCCTACAACTATCATTCAATTAATTGAAGTCTTAGAGTCAAACTTTGGAAGCAGAACTTGAAAGTGTAGCAGTTTGTGATAGAGTTTACACCCACGCAGAGCAAAGTTTCAGCTACTAAGGAATTCTATGAGCACTTGTAAAATGATCCCACGGAAATGCCATAGGATCCGTCAACAATATGAACCCTTTACCATATACATATTTTTTTATTTATTCTCGTTACGTAAATTATTTTATGGATAAAATATATCGGTTACACAAGTTACAAAAAATGTTTCACTACTCATCTAGCGATACCTTTTCATCTTTCATGAACTGTTCTATTTGTGAGGACATATTCAGGCTTCTCAACTCACTTTTGCAACTTGTCTTTGAAAATTCCAGCTCAACCTCTGCATACAAGTTTGTCTGGAATTCACACTTCATGACGTCACATGACTTTCTCTTATTACACGCATGGATGATGATAGTGATAGAGTGTGAATTCCATCTTGTGAATAATGCATGCGTTTTGGTTTCAGACCCCTTTATGGTGGATGATACAAACTGTACAACTAGAGTCTGCCTGATTTGCATTTTTATTATTTGTTCTAACTTTTCTGACGCGCTAATAATTAGATCCACCCGTGTTTGTGCAAGGTATCGCTACTCAGTTTTGAATAATGCATGTGGGAATACTTAGAAAGTCACGAAATTCTAAAATCCATCCTCTTCCTATTTACGTATCACCGGTCTACGAATACAAAGACAAATTCGGCTTGGCTTACAACAATTTAATTGAAAATATAGCTACAAGCAGATTGAGACCCGCAAAATGTGCTGACTCCCTGTGTTATTAAAGAAGCTATAATGTGAAACTGGGTGAGCAGAATATGATGTTAAACCCAGAAAACAGTGTAAAACAAATAGTTTCACAAGTTATTGACTTGCTCCCACGCAGCTAAGCATTGACCGTTAAATTAATCAAAAACAGTAATTATTTGTGTTTAAATGAAATAATTAACTTGAGCAACATGCTCCAGACGTCATACAATCTGACAATCCTTAATATTGCAGCATTTATATTCAATTTAACAAACTCTGTCGTTAGCATAAAATGATAAATGTAATTAAGACTTGGCGTGACTTATAGCTGTCGGTATTACTTCTGGTTGCAGTTAGCCAATTTTGACTCCAAATTTTATTCAACCGACATTATATGCTCCCTGATGGCATTGTCTACTTTGTTCCACAATATTATTAATGCCGTTAATGTAACATGTCTACTGTATCATAAACTGCATGCTTGTGTCGCCCATAGTTTGCTATAATCTTCTCCTTGAACTGGAAATACCAGGATTGCGGTTATATACATCTATCAGTAAAGAGTGACAAATAGTGAAGGTGTCAAAGAGTCATTAACTCTTACTAGTATTGACAAGTTGCATTAAACCTTGAACTTCATATGTGACAAGTAAACACAAAGCCATGCTAAGTTTGGCTAAACCGCATGAATTATACACGAATTAATTACTTGTGCAAATAGCAGCAGTTCATTGGGTGACGGGTGCAAAGTGCAGTGATCGAGGTGAACAGACTTTCGTTCAGATTCACGTGCAGACCACATCAAACAGCTACGACACTAAGAATGCTATTATAATCATGTCATGTCTTTATTCTATTACTCTTTCTGAATGAATAATTATTACATTCACTCATTTAAAAAGAAAAATGAGATTAAGTTCCTCTACTAGTTGTTGCAATGTAAACTTATCACCGTAGGTTTAATGAGTTCTATGACATGTTTCATTGAGTATTGTTTCTAATACTAAGACATAAATATGTACCAAAATTAATAGGAATACCAGCAACAAATATACGACCCGATGAGTTTTTGAATTTTTAATTAATCTTTGTTAATGGCTCAACACCTAATAAATTACTTACTTTCACCGCTCTTACTTACTTGATCATACTGTTGAGAACGCTTAAGTTTCCAATGGCCGAGATAACCATTATGATAGAGTATCCAATTATACTTAGGAGATGTCCATCATTAAACTGCATATCGAGTGGCAAACTTTCCAACGTATCATTTTGGTGGTGTCCTCCATCCTCAGCAAGTAATGTCTCATTAGCCCACTTAGTGGATGCTAAATTAAGTCTCATGTTGGCGTCGGACGAAGATGGGAAATGAGGAGTCGTCGTGGTCTGAGAAAACGTCTTGTTATATAACATTAACATTGTCCATGCAGCCGTTATTGGTTTGGAAGGTAATGGCTGAGACATTCTTGTTCTTGAATGACATACACTAGATCACCCAACACAATAAATGTATACATCCACATCCAGAGGGGAGTTTATTCGTTTTGTGCAGGGAATTGAAGACATTTCTCATATTTCCAAAATGTCCAGCTCCATTAAATGAATTGGCTGTCGTTTTTGCAGCAATTGTGGTTTGGACTGGGAACATGCAATTTGTTATTCAGGATGCTTTCACCGTGCAAAGTACGTCCGAGCAGGATATTCCACTTGACGTGGAAGTTATTGGTTTATTATAACACTGTAGCTTGGTCACACAGAAATGTCACCAAACAAGGTCTTTTAGACAATTTATTTGAAACTCTGTTTCAGTACTTTTCAAATCATAGTTTTTGTCACCAGCTTCGCAACAGTAACACAATCCCTTCGCTTTGTTAACTTTTACGCCCAAATGGATTCAAAGAATTTCACTTATCCTCTCTTTTTGTCCTTATTGTCACAGACTCACAGTCGCAAAGTTGTGTGACGTCTTTGTCCTTTCTGCCGGATGAGCTAAGAATTCGTGGGAGTTTTATTTAAGAGAATATGTCACTGTTAGAAATTTACTGCTTGTACTTTCTCTAATAGTGTGCACTTTGGCCGGTCGCACTGGTTAATTCCCACATGTTTGAGTCTACAATAAGAGTTTGTGGTCAAAATTAAGTGGGGACAGCCCAAGCACTTTGAATGGACAAAAATTCCTTGTAGTTGAACTAAGGTTCAAGGCTGCATCTTGCAGCGTCTAATAGACATAAAGAACACGACTTGAATTGCTAAGCGCAGTTTTCACTTGGGAAGTTCTCACGGGTGAATAGGGAGCCTGACTGGAAAACAATTGGAACCAATTTGTTAAGAGTAAAAAGATGTGTATATATTAAGCATACCAATTACGATACAAAAAATTGGCTGTCAGCAAAGCTTGGATAGAGCAACATGCAGCACAAGGTTTAATTGGGAAGGAGATAGAGTCATTACAACAAAGCACTCTGGTTTTCCAGGTTTTGTATTGTAAATAAATTGGTAGTTAGTGGGTAATAGCACCAACTATTATAAAACCTAGAAGAAGTCTTGTTAGTGCTAAAAGTCGTAGTCCGTGCGAATGTTCTTTTCTTTCAACTAATTTGGCAGGATTGGCATTTTCGTTTAAAATTGTAACGAAAGAAAGGAAGCAAGTTCATAAAACCAGCAGCTAATATTGTTTTGAATGTCATGACACGTCAATGGATTTTAGTTTTATGAAGAGAAAGTTCTGCAAAACGGAGAACTGACGTCGTACTCGCCGGAAATCAAGAATGGAATTGAACAAGTGAAAAATGAACGGAGGTAAGTTGAGACAATTGTGGGTGTAAAGTGATTTTTCGTTATGTATGTGCTCCTTTCTGTTATGTCGTGCTCATGGATTGACACAGAGTGGGACAAGGTTGATTGCGTATAGAACAGAAGGTATGAAATTGAATGTCATCCAATGTGACAGGCGGGGGAGGAAGAAGGATTTTGTTGCAATTTTAAAAACTTAACTTGGCATAAATAAATAAATCGAATTTCTTACACGTATGAAATGGTGAAATTCTTTCCTTTGATTGCTATGATGTTTTTTCTTCTTTCTTTTAATGGAATTTCACTTTACATACAACAGGAAAACAAAATTGGCACTTTAATATCCGGTTATGATCGTCGTGTTTTACGTATAGAAGTGAATTCAAATTTAAAAATTATTATGTGAGATCCAGAGCACAAGTTCAGTAGGTTCTTGCAACCCGAACAAACGACGTGCAATCAAATTATGCAGTTTCGATACAGATTCACCTGCTGTAAATAATTCAAGTACGACTTTACCTTCGTTCCACCAAAGAAATATTCAATCCATCGCAACCATCAGGTGTGAGAATGGTGGCGTTAACTGGTCAATAATTAAGTTAAATATGGATTTATTTATTTAGATTTGGGCGTTGAGTCTGCATGTGGTGTTGACTCCTGTTTTATCGCGAGATTGGCAGTATTGTGATAATCATAATCCTTTCAACCCATGCAGCGAGGTGAGATGATTAAATTAGTAACAATACTCTGCTCTCTGCTCTGGCTACTGTTTTTGATTGAATTCACGTTGATTATCACCGTCCGTCTGACATTTAACACTTGTTATGAAATAGCAGTCATTTAGTTGCGAATTTATATAAAGCAAGAGCTGATTCCCCTCTTACACCACGCTCCGCTTTTCTGGTACAAACAGTGGCAATGAGTGACAGCGCTTAGGTTAACATAATGTCAAACTTGATGAGATGAAAGATTATTGAGACGAGATGTCTGTATAATCACTGGAATTTTTCTTCTCGCAAAACTAAACTTATTTATTTAGAATTTTCTGCACATGTCACATCCCTCTATTTAGAAAATGTTTCAACTACATACCATAAGTACATAAAAGAGTTGAGCTTACTTACAGGACCACGTTCTTCCAAAATTAAACTGAGCCGTTCTTTTCAAATTAGCACAATTACGTAGCGGTGGATGAATGGAGTCGTTGTAGCGAAGATGAAAGAAATGTACACATCCCTTGTGCAATTGTGATTCTTGCGTGTGGGAGTTTAGGATTCAACTTTCTCACTTCCATCCGTCCGTGCTTGTTGAGGAAGGTAATGAAATAACTTTCTCCGGGTTTTATTTGGTTGGTGGCAAACTTCCGACTGAGCCCATGGGTCGAATTTTGACTGAGTTTTGTAGTCTCTTCAGTTTTTCAGCTCTAGAGCCACCACGACAGCTCTGCCTCTGATTTATCCAAACTTTGTGTTGACCATGTACCGATCCTAGTCTAAAACTTCTGCTTTTTGGTAAAAATGGAAGCTATATCTGGTTACCAAGTTTATAGATGTGATGAGCGTTGACCTTTTTGCAGCCAGGTTTCAAAGTACAATGGTGGAACGCGATTGACTGGCTTATATCGTACTTTCGCAGCGGTTGCGACAATAGTTGGGCTTCCATAAAAAATGCAAGCTATAAATCGAAGAAATGTGAAAGTAATTATCAAGCAAGTCAAAATAAGGAACGTGGATTTATTTGGAAAAAAAGTAATTTTTCCCCCGTCTCGAGATATATTTTGCATTTAGCGAGAAAAGGGCGAATAAAAATACAAGAATTCAAAAGAGTCATCTCATTCTCAACTTATAGATCGCTCGTCCAATAAAGTTTGTAAAATTAACGCTAGCTTAATGTAGTATAGTATAAGTAAAATGGCAAAAAAGTTTGTACGGATTTTTTGGACGAAAAATTTTTAATTTGAAATATAATACGGAATTGAACTTCTTTCATAACATTTAAGGATTTAATGCAATTACAAAATACAAAACTTACTTTACGGCAATTACAAATTACTTTTTAAGTTTTGGATTACACATGAAGTATGATTATTAATTTGCAATTTTTTACATTAACTAGTAATTTCCCACCATTTCGAAAGTTTTCTAGTGAAAGAATTTTTATTCATCAACCAAATAGATACGTAATCAATTGTTTTGCTTTTAAAATTTATTTGATAAGACTTTGCGTTTATCTTTTTATCATTAAACAGAATGCCAGATTGAGTTACATCAGAAATTCCAACGTACTAATTGTAAGTAACAAACCTTCAAAGTGAGACAGGTTGTCAGCAACGGTAGGACAGGGGTAGTTACGAAATAAGTTACCGTTATTCATCTTGTTCCAATTTGTACATCAAATCAGGTAAATATGAAGTACCTGACAATAGACTTGTTTTCAAAGGTTTAAAAATAGTTTTGGAGACGCATTTAAATTTCAAAAAACAGATAAGAGATCGATAATGTAGAAAAATACAGAATGGAAATGAATTTTTTAAGACAAGATCAATAGACCTTTGTCCACCGGATACTGTCATGCGTTCGTATGAGATAGTAGGGATTTTAAAAAAGGTGGGTATTATTGGAATTTCAAAGAAAACCCGACTGTATTACCTGCTGTATTAGAATGGCAACCCAAGATTGCTGCGTCATTGATAAGAATCTTTGTATTCTGTTTAAACCGACGTACAAATATTATCAGATATCACCTTCAACTTAAGCCTCCGGAAATGTCAACTGGAAAATAAAAATGCATTCCTCCTTTCCAAATAAAAAGTTCTCATACTCTATGCTATATACAACATTTTGGAAACTCTGTATTGCAAAGCATCTTTAGCACACTGAAAGAAATTCCACTAATCCAAGTTGTTTTTGGATGTTAAAACTTCGAGCGTTATGACATCTGGGAGGATCACCTCTTTGAGTATTGGTGACCAAATTTAGGTAACTTTATATTACTGTACAACTTCACATGCAATCACACGTTTGAAAAAAACGGGAAATAGCCTTGTTGTCTGAACTTACTGTCTGAAGAAGTCTACATCCTTAGTGCTTAATGATGCTATTTTTCTTTACATTACAGACAAAATATATGAAAAGGCGAAAAATGATACACCGTATTTTAAAAGTTTTAACGAGTTTGTTGAAATTGTATGTTTTTTGTTACTCTATATCTTCTTTTTCTCTACGGTATCAGTTATCAGACGTCTATTTAATTTAATTATGAAATGCTGACCCGAAAACTACAATTGCTTATCATTGGAGTTTTGATTAACCTCATTAAATTTATCGGATGATTTTCAACAAAATCCGTCACTAGTGTACAAATGGTCAATTTTTTTAAATTTGAACGTTTGCTCTGGTCAAATTTATTTCTCATCTATCAATTTATTATTAGTGGCTTACATTTTAATATCAAATGTGTTGTTCAAAATCCTAAACCCCAAAATTCCAAACGATCTTTAATGGTTGCTGTCAATGAGAAGGAATACCAAGCCCCACAAATATTTCTGGAGTCGTCCAGGTCGATAAATTTCACCATCATCCCAGCCAATCCTTTGTCGATCGTGAAGTCAACCTGTGTGCAATTTCTAAATGAACAATGCATCCCAACAACTATTGAGCTATGCGAAATTCTTCAATAGCAAAAGTTAATCATTTCATGAATACAATATGAAATCCTATTCATCACAAATATTTACGTAAAATTATAGATAAAATCTACCAACAACAAACAACTCGCCTTTTCTTGGACGCTGATTTCATTTTCATATCCAATCCAGTGCAAAGCATTGCCATTGCTGAGGTAAGGAATGTGGTATTCGTAATCATATCTGAACACCCAGGAACTTGGATTTTCCTTTACGAGGGCACAAATCTATCCCAAGGAAAGAAATAAAACTGATGAGTGATTAATTGAAGGGTGTAATACGATTATCTTTCTCGCATAAAACTTCTGCTCGTGCATCATGTCTGCTTTGTTGTTTTGCCAAGAAAAGAACCATTAGTTTTTGCACTGACCGTGTCAGGCTGGCTTCCATTATTATTTTGTGATCAAATTACAGCTGACACGAAATCGTGTTATTATTTTTGATAACATAACACACGACCATGTTGTGCCTTTTTTGTGTTTAATCGAATTGAGGAGATTGATAAAGTAATGCGCAATTACCTCAAAATAGGCTAGAAATCCGTCTAAAATAGTAAAATTCCCTGGAGGACCAGGCCCACTGGCAACATCATAGAAATTGTTGAGGGCTGGAGATTGGAGTTTGTAAGTTCTGCCATAAGCTGCAACCCCTTCAATTTTGAGTACACATTAGATGTTTAGTTCAATTAACAAAGAAAAGAATGTATTTTCATTAACAAGAGTTTGAAGCCGGATAAGAGACGAGTAATGAGTAAGATGTAATATTGATGCGAAAATAATTAATATGTGAGGAACTGCTTTTGATGGAAAAAGTAAAGTAGTAATACAAATAAGTGGTTGGAATTGGGAAACTTATTGTACTGAAAGTTAAGTGAAGTACTAAATTAATTGAAATAACAAAACAAAGCCCTTGACTCACTTTGCATCGCTCACTCACCTACAACAAGTTTCGCTGCTGGTGCATTCTTCTGGAGAAAGTAGTTGATACCGTGAGCCTTTTAACAATGTGATAAATACAACAAAATTAGACAAACCTATTTCCACCAACCCGTCGGCAAAATCTGCCCAATTCCACATTTTACATACATATTTACATTTTTAACTGCTTAATCGAAACATGCATGCAGATTTGAAATTAAGTCCAAATCACTTTGTATGAAAAAAATGTTCAAGTTCATGGAGCAAATGAAAATATCAAGGACTATAGGCATAAAAAGTATTATATGATTTTGGGAGTTGGTGGTGAAACTAATTGAGCAAATACGACACTCTAAGCTAGTGAACTTAAGATAAGCCCACTATCCAATTGCAAGTAATGAAAGTCATTCATCCGCACGGGGTCAGGATGCAATAAAATCTCGACATAAATCCTCCACTGGTCTCTTACGAATCAACTGTTTGTGTTTTTCTCTAATCTTTGTGAAAAAGCTTAGAAACATGTTCTCAGAAAGCGTAAAAATGTGAGTTGGTATTTGCTTTGTTCAACCAATTTCTTTGCTTTGTTTCATAAGATTTCTTAGAGCATTTTCTTACCACCGTTAGTTTTTGATCAATGATGGATTCCGAGTCTCTCCAGCTCAACGGAGAATGATGCCCAATCTGTTGAGCGGATTCAGTTTCGTTGGAATACTGCTTAAAGTCGAAGCACAGAAGGTTAAAGTAATCCACGTACCTGTTCACAATGTATTTTATTTTTATATGTACAATTGAATGGATAAAATGAATTTAGCTGATGTGAAATGTAAAAGCTGCAAAGTTGTAGCTTTTGTATAGCGGTCGAGCACATTTGATGCAATTTGATCTAAGAATTCTTTGGCAGGGAAAGTTTGGTATTTTACATAAGCATAATACGAATAAATCCCCATTTAATTTGTATAGTACATTGACAAGGTCTGTCAATTATAAACGAGGCCCTCAAAATGGCGTAAAAGAAACAAATTAAAATTTACTTATTAAAAAAAGTATTACAAATTTGACCAGACCGAATGACCATATCAAACGAGCCCACGTTATATGTAATACCAAGGGAAGCCCCAAACAAGCATATTTGTTTGATTAAAAAAGCAGTATTCTGAAATTTCTACATGTCAATAATAAATGATAGCGTGTGTTACTTTGATGGCAAAAAAGAAAGCATTTCCCGATGATTGTGCGGCATGAAACCAAAATGCGCCAGAATTTCATAATATCCTAAATATCATTTTACATACTCTGCCAATCCTTCCAAGTTATATCCTCTGTCAATTACATCTTCCGTACATCCTAACGCTGCCGAGAGTGTGTAAGATTTTCCCGTCGTGGATGACAAAGTAGTGAAAGCTTCTTTCAAGTCCTAAATAACATATAAACGAAAACCATATAATCTACTGAGCAACCTTGAATAATCTAGTTACAAAAGTGACACAATTTAGAGAATTGTTTTATGGGACATGACTTAACTGACAAAATGTCTGTACTTACTTTCACAACTTCAACAAAATTCTGCTTGTCCGTTTCATTACTTGGATAGATCCAATACAAATCCAACCCATCTAAATTAAATTGTTGCATGTATTCCACTGCACTAGCTACAAATTGTTGTCGTCTCCCCGGATTCTGAGCCATTATTGAAAATGTAGATGGGCTTTGGTTTGGACCACCCACTGATATCAGAATTTTGAGGTTGGTTGAATTGCCTTCTTCTCCATCACGAAGTTGAATGGTTTTTCGAATCATATCCAGATCTCCTTGATAGTTCAATTCATCATCAGGATCCATTTCAATTTCATCGGGTCCAAAATCCAGACCAGGATCTCTGCTGTATATCCTGCTGCTGGATTCTTTTATCCCGAGGAATGAGTAGACGACATGGGTACAGAGAAACGGGTCAATGTCCGTTGCCATAAAACGACCAACACCTACATAACAGGTGAGTTCAGATACATAGCGACGACATTTTATAATTGCAAGGAGGTGGATAATACTAAGAAAACTTGATAGCACGGCCTATAATTATATCTAATTCCTTGTACAAATATTTCACAATGACAGGTTTCATTCAGACCTCGAAGTTCATTCACTCGCTGTAGTTGATAACTTTTCCAAAGTAGGTAGGTTTGAATTACAGACAGGAAGCTGTGCTGTGCTTGTGCAATTCTTTTAATTAGACCTTTTTTGTCGTAAGGTGTTAAATTATTTCTACAAAAACTTCTCTGTCATCTTCATCTTGAGTTGGAATTCTACTCCTACAAAACTATGAAAAGATGACAGTTCTTTTGTGTGTTTTCCGTCCGTGTACATGTCATCGGAGATAATTCACCTTTTCACAAATTAGTTGGATTTCCTACTTTTTCAAGTTAATTAATAAAGTTCACTATGCCTTCTAAAATACGGTACATACCTTCTCTCCAGTACGAGGTTGCATCGTAGTAGCAAATAACTACTTTTGAGACGGGGTTCTGAGAATTTGCAAAACCTATGAGCATGTTTCGTATCGGATGAATTTAGTTGACAATATTAAAAGGTGTGAAATGATTTTTTGAAGTAAAAACTTACTAGAAGTCAGTCCCAAATAGACAAGAAGAAGCCGAAATACGTCACAATATAACCTGTCATATTTTTTCATTTTTCTAATAAAAAAATGTCAGAAAAATGGCTTTCTCCTTTCGCAATATTTATATATAAGAGGTGACAAAATTATTAATTTGCGGGATTGTGTTTAAACGAATAAGTCATCATGCGTCATCTGACTTGGAAAGATTTACGCAATTCCAGATAACAGGTCTTATCTTTGTTTAGTGACAAATGCAATGATTAGACAATACGCTGACGAAAGCAGCATGTACAGAAAATAATGGAAAAATGTTTTCCGTAAAAAAAGTGGTTGCCGTTTTTCAATCATGTAAATGTCAAAAGTCTTTCATATACAATATAAGGTTTGGTATTTTTACTTTTTCCCTAAAATAGGTCAAAATAAGATTTATTTTTACGACTTCTAAAACTTCTTTTTATTTATTTTCCCAATAATTCAATCGTTCTGCAATAGCACTGGTGAGAGGATATGGAAGCCATCCTTCGCAAATATTATTGTAATCATCCAGATCAATAAAGTCCACCATGATGCCTCCAAGATTATTTGACATTGCAAAATCCACCTGTTCGAGTATTCATCAGGTTTTGAATAACTTTATCGGATATTAAAATGGCACATTTGGAGTTGAGGAAACATTCAATATCTTGGAAGCATGGAGAAAGTTAATTAATTACCTTTTCTTTTGCACTAATTTCATTGTCATGGCCTATCCACATGGTTTCGTTTACAATGGAAGGGACTTTGTACACATGGTCGTAACGATACTGCCAAGTCGTGTTGCTTCGTTTCACTTCATCGCATATCTGGATGACGAAATATGACATGGATTTACATACATGATGACATTTCAATATTGCGTATTATATAGAACATAGTCAAGAATGAGAAATCGTGTCATCCGTCACCTCAAAAAACGAGAGAAATCCTATTTTACCCGTAAAACTTCCGGGTGGTCCAGGTCCTGGAATTCATTGTGATGTCAGTTTACATTACGTTTACTTTTCAGATCACAAAATGCGTATATATTGCAAGACTAAATATTATTTTCTTATTTTTTACTGAAAGCTTTTACCCATCGCTGGATCATTGTAATTGTTGTAGTCGGGTGCGCCTAGCTCGTAAGTCCTTGCGTGAGCACTAATTCCTGATACAAAATATTATTTTTTGTTATAAAAATTCCGTTCATTTTATTTTTAATTTCTCCAGTACAACTTCACAAAACCGGGGATTAATTTTATAGTCTCTTATTTAATCTTTTTTTGTTTATAATACTTGTTTTACTTATTGTTTTATTTTGGATATGAAAAATGCAAATTTTCAATCATTTTTTCGTGTTTTTTTCAAAATAATTACATCTCTATAATGGTTATTTTGAGATGTTCTGACCCCATGCAAAATATCCGCAATCCATCCGATGAGTTTGAAAAAAACAATAATAATGTTTTTGTGCTATTCTGGATTGATCATTGGTCAGACAAAACAAGTGTGCAAAATGTACAACGAGATTTTGATAAAGGAAAGTAATAGAATAAAAGTAGGTAAATAGACAGACAGAATTGTCAAGCATCTAGGCTCTGGCTTACGCTAAAAAGGGCACAATAGAGTTTCGACATTAATTAAAAGTTAAAATAGGTTTTACGGTATTTAATGTCATTGAAACATAATTTTTTTAAATTGATACGCTTTGCAATGCAATACCTAAAACGAGTTTTGTAGACGTTGCACCCAATTCCAGGAAGTGATTCACGCCAAATGCCTGAAAATAGTTTGAAATAGAACTGCATTAAACAATTCTGAAATCCTTGAAGTTCATAAAAATAACAAATTCAAAGAAAGTTTGTTCATGAAGTTGAAACCTTGCTAGTAGCGAGTAGTTGTTTAAAATGAAATTATTTGCAAATAAAATGAATATGAAATGAGTTTTTGGATTCTTTTCTTACCACATTCAACTTTTGGTCGTCGACTTGGTCAGAATCTTTTGAATGTAAAGAACTGTGATGCCCAATTTGAGTTGTTTGCTGGGTGTACATTTTGAAGTCATAGCACAATAAGTGAAAAAAGTCAACATGGCTGTAACAAAATATTATGATTTACAAAATCATTTTATCTTTGGACATCTAAATATGAGAATTCCATATTCTTTGATTTTCATTAACAGACTAAAACAATTCCACGTATGTCATTAGTGTTGTTGAACACTAATTGCCATCTATTTACGTCATGCCATACAATTTGGCATTAAAACCCACACGCTCGAACCATGTCGACACACAGCCAGACTTACTCTGCCAATCCTGAAACATTATAACCAATGTCAATCAAATTCTGAGTGCAGCCAGTACTCATCGTGAGTGTGTAATTCCGCCCAGTGAAAGTTGTGAGGTTGAAGAAAGCTGCTTTCAATTCCTAACAAATATAAAAATGAAAAACTTTTGTGTGCATTGGCTTCCTGTCAACTTTCACTTCGCTTGGCATTTCCAAATATAAGTTTGCTTATTAGCTTTTTCATCATTTCCCAACCAGTTTATTTGTATTTGGTCAGACGTTGAATCACCTTCATAACAACAATAAAGGTTTCAATATCCTCAGGTCTACCACCATTGCTGGCAGGATATAGCCAGGAAATGTCAATTCCATCCAACTCAAACAGATCCACATGCTTTATTACGCTCCGAATGAAAAGAGTCCGATTGGCAATGTGTCTACGATTTGCCAGTGACGATGATTAGAAATAAAACGGCTGTAAAAGTGGAATATTTTTTATGTTTAGTTCACCTCGCCATGTTGGAAAAACTTCTTGAAGATTGAACCGGACCACCAATGGACGTCATGATTTTGAGAAGAGGATTATCATTTCTCAATTCAACAGTTTTTCGAATCATGTTCAATTGTCCTGTGGAGTTATCAGGATTGTCTGGATAGGGCTCCGTCTAGTTTCAGTAAAACCATAAGGTTCTAATTAGGTGATGTCATCGGAGTGAGATATTTTGCAAGGGTACTTACCTCACCTGCGGCGAAGTCTAGATAAGGATTTCTTGAATATACATTATAGTTTTCTTCTCGCATTCCCATGTAGGAGTAAATTATGTGGGTACAAAGATTTGGATCAATTTTGCTGGGTTCAAATGGCATACCTGAAAACTTTAAATATTGTATCGGTGTATACAATATTTTTTGTGTAGTAGAAATGCCGTTGCACGAATATGTGTAGCCAATCAACAATCTTTTTGATAGACAAATTGAGTCATTTTACTATCTGTATTAAGAGTCTTATGCTTTCTGAGCTTTCAACGAAACTAAATTCATGTATTTTACACAAGTCTGGTGGCTTATTATTACCATCTCTAAAATAAGATTCTGAGTTGTAGTAGCATATCAACGCCTTAGACGCAGGGGTTTCTTGAGCTGTTGCAAAAAAAATACACTTTAAAAAGTGATATATTTTTTTTGTTTTCGTGCCTTCAATAGAATCCCTAAACGTATGCCTTACCAGTAACTACATTCCCTGAATTATAACCCAGCAATGCGATAATTGCAACAGCAAACATTTGGACTTGGTGGAACTGTTTTTTGATAAATTGTATCTGTATTTTCTTTTTGTTCAACAATGAATAAACTACTACTAGCTGCGAGGCTTGTCTCCGTCTTGTGTATGTTAACAATCAGACTATTTCTGTGATTTCAAATTTAGAAAATATCGAGAGCTCAAATTTGAGATATTGTGAATATTGTGATATCAAACATTGGATAAAATCGATTGAATCAAATTTGCTCGAGATATGAAGGCTGCACTGGAGGTTGTTAGAATTGTGATAATTTCATTCCATTAACGGATTGGCTGCCAATTCTATGTACGTCAACATGGTTATCATGAAAAAATGGTTTGCAGTTACGATTTCGCGTAATGCAAATAATGTGATAACTAACTGTAAGATGAATCAGACGTGGACAGTGAAAATGACACATACATAACTGGATTGCAAATCATTCAAGACCTGACTTTCAAGTCTGATTAGCACAGCGCTTTAATAAATTAATGAACTAAAGTGATTTATTGTATGTTCTCATATTTTTTTATTAAGTTGTTGTAATATTATGTTTCATTTTTAAGCATTCGATCGTAATAGATAAGCCGGTCTTTAAGCGAATTAATAATGGGAAACTCACGCCATTCACAGTGATTGCCGAAATCTAATAAGAAACGAGTATTTATTTACTGCAGTCTACTCACTTACTTTCATTGTTTCGTGAGTAATTTTGTACCGTCGAAATCCAAAGACCACACCATCATTCCTGCGAGTCCTTTAGTCATGGCGTAATCCGTCTAAAATTGGCAAATGAAATTATTAATATGCGTTACTGAAGCAGGCAGTAATGTAGGTTGTAAGAAAATTTCGAACTTGCCCTAAGCTCGCCAATAATTTATGTCGAGAGAAGAATGATTTATTTACCTTTAGTCGTGCACTAAGTGTGTCGTCATATCCAATCCATTTTGTGTCAGAATATGCGTAGGGAATTTTGTAATCATTGTCAAACCCCATCTCCCACTGGTGACGCGAATCCAGAAGCTCCCAGCAAATCTACGGAATTTATTATTTATTGCTCAAAAACATGATATATTGATTCGCAAAACCTAAACATTTATGACAACATTCTTCTGAGTTAGTTGAAATAAACTCCTTATGAAATTTAATGTTACCTCAAACATTGCAGATGTCCCGGGTGCTACAGTAATGTTGGATTGCGTACCGGAACCCATTGCTTCGTCGTAAAAATTGTGAAGTTCTCGGCGAAACAACTTGTACGTCTTACCATATGTTCCAACACCTGCCAGAAATTTCTACAATTACATATTTCCATTTAGCAGAAGAAGTCTAAAAATTTTAACAATATATTGCCAAACTTTACGGAAATACGTAATGAAAACAAAGAGGCAATTAACTGTATTTATACTCTAAAGGGTAATAATTCCGATTTTACAAAAAGACTAAACTGATTGTGTGTAGGCTACTCAGTGTACATCATTTTATGCAAATGTGGAGGCGACTTCTTATTGTAAAATGGATTATTGTCTTGTACACAACTTTTACTATTCATTTTGAGTAAAAAAAAATTAAAAATACCATAAAAATTACCAAAGACAAGTTTATTTGCGGGAGCTCCTTTTCTGATGAAACTCTCAACTGCATAGCTCTGCAAAGAGTAAACCGTTTTTAAAGGGTACTATATATAACCATGCACCGGCAATAAATTAATATTAAATAACCCATCATTCGAGTCGCCGAAATCGTTGCTGTTCACAAGAGCACACAGACTACTCGGAACCCAACTTGTTTCTTTTCCTGCAACCTATTACTTTCTCCCAGACTTACCGTGGTCATAGTTTTGTTTCCCTCGTCTTCCCAATCCTTTGAAAAAAGTGGAGCATGGTGCCCAATCAATTTTGAACCAGGCTCAGCCTCGTCCGTGTCATCGTACATTTTGAAATCATAAAGCATCAAGTGAAAATAGTCCAAGTACCTGTGACCATAAGGATTTCAAATGCTCCAAAGCCCTTGATATTTGAAGCACATACTTATATCCAATGTAAATAGTTTACATCACATGTTTTGTATATTCTAATTGATACGGTTGCTGAGAATCATACGTATTTCAGCAAATAGAAGCAGGCCGTACCAGTCAGGACATCATTCCAAAACTTATTTGAAATGGTGAATTGATTGGAGAGTACGGAATATACACTATTCAGTTTATCCATTTGAGATGAATTTACAAATACTTATTCTTACTTCGCAATTTCTGGAATGTCGTACGACACATCGAGGTATTTTTCATAGCATCCAAAAGCAGATGTAAGTATGAATGGTTTTTGTGGCGGTGGACGGCTGGATGCATCCAATGCCTCGCGAAGTTCCTGTTTGAAATGCAACAGAAAAGCAGAATTACGTTATTTCTTTGTGAGTAATAAATCCACATTCAACATTCATTCGCAAGTAGTTGTTGTCTTGCTTTGCAGCAACGCTGCCAAAAAATACAACTTACTTTAAGTTTATAGTGTTTTTTAATAAAAAAATAGCCAAACCTTGCAGGGTACTCCCAATCTAAGTCCACTCCATCGAGACCATATCTTCGTAAAATGTCAATGATACTTGCAATAAAAGTTGCTCGAGTTTCTTGACTTCTCGCCATTATGCTGTACTTTTCAGATCCTTCAATTGTTTCATAAAAGGCCGTTTGAAATTACTCATGATCATTACGCGTAATGTTTTATAAATCACCCTCATTCCATCCTCCAATGGCAAGAGTGACCATTAGTTTTGGATTACTTAATTTAAGGGCTACAGTTTTACGTATCATATCTGTTTTGTGGATTTAGAAAATTGGAATCAGTGTATCTAGTACACTCGTAATACTACATACAGGAAGGTAATTTAATTATTCAATTCTACCTAAACCACCCCCATCAGAGTAGTCCAACCATGGATCTAAAGAAATTGCAGTGTTGGTGGCTGGATCCAAACCAAAAAAACTGTAGACGAGATGGGTGCAAAGGGTGGGTGGGATTTTGTCCACAGAAAAATAAGCAGAGTCTAAATTACAAATAGTTATCGCAAAATTATGATTCAAATTGTCTAACGAACACGCATGAAAGTGTGTTTATGTTTTTAACCATTTCTGTAGTGGGACCATGTTCCCCAGTAGCAGACTAGAACTTTATTTTCCAATTCTTGGCCTAGATATTTTGCAATTTTGGAATTATAAATTTAAACAAGTTATTATTCAATGACTACCTTTTGACAAGCCAAGAAGAAAGCCAAAGGTTAATGAAGAAGATAACCAAAGTAGTCTTAAAAGCTGTGCCATTTTTCAGTCATGTGTATTTTTTGTCGTGTTTCAGAACTACTCTTTTTTTTGTCAATTCAATCAAGAGGAATTCATGGACTGGCTTGTTATCAGTGTATATGCCTAATCAACTTATTGCATTGACAGTGTTTTTCAAGATATTGCCCATCAACGATAATTAGAGATAAGGAACTGATTAAATAAGAGGATGTAACAAGAACGCAATAATCTAATGAGCTCGTTTCGCATACATTGAACGTCTACATTCGACTAGATTGGAGCATATTCGCAGGTACATGTTCATCTTCCTCCAAATACAACAAATAATTGTGTTGCGTGGCTTGACTATTCCAATATTTCAAAAATTATTAGTAATAATTTATTGCGGAGAATTCGAAATTCGAAGAAAACGGTAATTAATGTGTGGGGTTATTGGTCGGAAAAGGATAAGTCTGAAAACTTGCAACTCAAATTATTGTTGAAGGCATTTCAAAGTGTTGTCTGAAAATGACTTCTTTCAACGGAATTACAATCTTATTAATTGCTGAATGGTTTATTAAATGCTGCTCTCCAATTTAAGCGATACAAGTAAATAACAAGCAAACAAATTGTGAACGATTTTGAGGTAGAAAATTTTGATCTTATTCTGTATTACATCCCGGAATAAGTTCTGGGAAGGTGCATGCTTGTATGGCTTCATTGAAATATGTGCCTGGAGCACAATTTCTAGGATGAACGATCCAACCAGATCCATTAGCAATACACCAATAAAATGTAGTGGGGCAGGATCCAGCTTCTGGATCAGGGTTAAATCCTTCATATTTGCAAATGCTGTCTGGTGGAGGAGGTGTGGGTGTGGTTGTGGTCGTGGGTGCGTTGGGGTCCGTTGTGGTTGTTGGGGGTGTTGGTATAACTCCACCATTCAAGGTGCGGTAGATTGTCTTAATCAGCAGGAATGGCTCAGAGTGGCACAGCCCCAAAAAGTCGTCGGTTTCTAAATTAATTTTTTTAAATAAAATTAAAATAAACTAGGTTGTAGTTGTATGTTCTTTATAAATTATTCAGACCTATACTCCAGACCTGAGTTAGAAAGAAATTTGTTGTATTTAGCAGAATTTTTGATTTAGAAATTTAGAAAAAGTGGGATAAAATGTGATGCTTACCATTCCTCCGAGAAGACCCATATCATTCGCGAATTGAGCCTGGGTACAAAAGAAAAATTCCATGTTAAACCTTGGTATTTGTAACAAAATAAGGCCATGTGAAGAAATATATGACGGCATTATGTTATCAAGTGTAAACTCCTTCGTAAACAAGGCGTACACAGCTTTGTTTTACATTTGCAACTAATCTCTGGTCTAGTTCAAAGATGGGTCATATTTATAAGCCAAAGGGCTAAATGGTGCGGAAATCCGTAGTTTTGCCTTTTGTTCAACGTTACACTGCACTGGTAACGATTTATAAGCATTCGTCTACTTCAAGTATTCAATCTTTAGGCTCAAATTCATTCAGAGAAAGCATGGCGAAATAAGGATTGGATGTTACAGTTCATATACTGTATTGTCGTATTTGGAAATGAACAATTCTTAGAATACAAAAAAATACGAAAAACATTTTTTGCAATTCAAAAACTCAATTGCATGGACTAAAGGTAAGGATTTGGAAACAAATCGAATTTAAATTCGATTCCTTTTCTGAGAAGTTTTATAATGGATTTTTGTTGTTGAATTACTATATATCTGTCTCTATACTACTTGGTGGGCAAGCAATACTCGGAAGTACGTAGTTTTTCACTGTTCTTACTGCATGAGTCAAAATCGAATTGAGATAGAAATTTATATTGGCTGCCACACTCAGCTTTACTGCCTTGTAATGTCTGATGTAACTATCTTTTATTGTTTATGAATAGGGTGAAAGTTACTACTTTTCGAGTACTTCAAGAAAAGTTTATGTGGTCATATTTCGAATTGAATACGAGTCCAGGTGACTCACTAGCTGAGGAATTGAAAACCCAAAACTAATGAAATCTGTCAGTCACAAAATCCGCCGATTGATTTGGACAAAGTGTAAATTATTTCTTAGAGTGCTTTGATTTTCAAATTGTATTTTCCGTTTATTACACTAAATGCGCAAATTGAGTTATACCAAAACCATGAATATTTATGTTTTTGACATTTTCGCCCGACGGTCGAAACACTTACAACTCCCATCCAATAAAAGTTTTAATAAAAGCAAGTTTTATTTCTAAAGGAAAAGGGGAAATAAAACTTAACTTTCACGATAAAAGTGAAAGTGCGACCAGCATAAGCTACGAAACAGTAACTCCATAACTTTACGGAATATGAGAAAAAAAGGTGAAAAGGGAGCAAAATATTGGCAAAAAAGTATATTTTATAAAACTCTAATAATAAGAGTAAAAGTGAACGTTGCTCAGTTGCTCTTAAATATGCTTAACAACTGCCGGAAATCCGATGGAGTATGAGTCTTATTTCTAAAAGAGTATGAACTACCGAATTATAAATGTTCTCACTTACCTTTCGTTGAATACTCTCAGGAGAGTCATAGCCAACCCAATATCTATTGAAAAATAAAATAATTAATATTGGATAAATTATAATTTCATGCTTGCAATCTACCTATTGCGGTACGCATATGGAGCTTGATAGTACAAGTCCTGCACAACGGTCCATTGACCAGGCTCATTCACGAATCTTTCACAAATCTGAAAAACAAAGTTTAGTTTGTGACCGAGTTTACAAAGCCGTTCGAAACTAATGAAAAAAGCATATTATTTGTTGTACCTCGTTGTATCCCCAGGTTCCAGCCTCCCTTGTGTACGGTCCGGCTTGTTCATTGCAAAAATTCATGAGTTATTAATACGGGCACACATGATAGGTTTGGAAAATCTAGTTCAAAGAGTTATAATAAAAAATACCGGTGATTGGATTTCCTGCAGGAGCGTAGAGTCCGTTAACACTGGGATTATCAAGCATAAAACCACGCCCATAAGTGCCTAAAGTCATGTTCCAATGACACAAATATAAAATTTAGAAAAGTGCTAAATCATAAATCTTTTAGATGAAGAGTTTCACAATGGTGCTAAAAAATCTGACCCATGCCAAGCACTAGCTTGTTTGGTGGAGCACCTCCCTCAATCCAATAGTTTACAGCGTGTCTCTGTAATGCATTTATCGTGTTTTTAATCTTTATGACTTTTTCCTTTTCAAAACCTCAATTTGAGAAAATAGTTGTAATTAATTCAAGTGATATTAATATATTTTAATCTAGTGGCAACTAAATATTTTTAGCACGACTTGTGTAAGATCGAGAATCGCACATTTTATGACATAATGATGAAAGTATAATTGGAATAAAAAGAATATATGAAATCATGACTAATCCAATTGCTGGAATTATATAAAATTAAGAAGTTTCGAAACAAAGTCATCTGATTTTTTCAATCATCGCATTGCGTAAAGTGTTATGAATTTCAAACTCACCACATTGAGAAGGAGATTGTCATCAAAATCAAGGTTAGGATTGGCGTTTAAGGGAGCGTGATGGCCCGTGACAGTTTCCCATGCACCTTGCATAACAAATTGTAAAAATTAGTTAAGTTCTATTTATGGAGAATGTCATTAATTCGCTCTTCCTGATTTTAAGGTTACATAAAATATTTACCATGCATGTCGTAGGCCATTATGTTGATGAAATCAAAGTCCCTGAAATTGCATTAAGATTAAATACTGAAATAGAATAACTTTCTTTCGGGTTTTAAATGCAGTGGAATAAAACTTTAAATTTGCTTTACCTGGAAATGGCAGGTATATCGTACGCTAAATAGTAAGTTAGTATATATGGTAAGTAAGTTTACATGTTACAGTTACAGTAAGTTTACACGTAAAGTAAAAGTAAAGTTTTTACCCGTTTCTATTGTTCTTTGTCCGGCTGACACTGCTGCAGTTAAAAGATAGCCGTATTTGTCGAATTCTTGTCGCAATTCTCGAACCAAAAGGACAAAGTTTTGCTGAAAAGAAAAAATGAAATACAGGAAAATGCTGTTAGAAAAGTTAAAATCCATCAAGCCGAAGTTAGAAGAATAGCTGGATTTTTTAATACCTTCTACTTTAAGAACTAACTAACAACTAAGCAGGCAACCAAAGTTTGGACCAGTTTGGAGATTTGTGAAGGTCATGGCCATACAATAGAATAATTTCGGATCTTCTCCAGATTGGCTTGTGACATTTATATAATCCAATTACTTATTTTAATTTCAAGAAAATTGCAAACATATTTCAATAATTCGGAACTGTTCAATTTAAAAAAAATCATTCATTGCAGGCAAGTCTTCTGAGCAAAGTTTAAAACTAAAGTTTGTTAAACCAAATTATTGTATGCACTGACAGACAATGGAAACAGCCAAACCTAAGCTAAAAATACAGAAGTGTCTGTGTTGGTTTAAATTAGCAATATGAAATCTCTGCAATGGTCCAATCTCTTTCCCCAAAACCCATCTCAATCGGATTTTTTTGATCCAAATAAATGCATGCATCAAAATACCATTTTGATCTTACCTTGTCACTTGGATGTGCACCCTCTCGATTAGCTGGATACCTTTAAAACAAAATGAGAAAATATTTCAGAGCAGATTAGAGCATGATATGATATGAATTAAAAAGATCCGTACTCCCAATCCAGATCAAGTCCATCAAATCCATGTTTTTGAAGGTATGGAATGACACTGTTGATAAAATGCCTTCTCTTTAAGGGGTCCATTGCCATCTACAAAATCAAGTGTTTTAAAAATTGTATTATTTTTGGCTAAAATGAATCTAATTGTAAGTTTGCAATTGCACAAAACTTGAGCATCGTCATACCTTGGAATACTTTTCACTGCCCTCGTTCCAGCCTCCAATTGCGACCAGAACTTTGAGTGAAGGGTTCTGATTCTTCAAGTTCACAAATCGCCTCATTGCCCCTTTTTTTAAGGAGTCAGAATTAGGAATTTAGGAATTATTATATTAGGAATTTTATAAATTTAAGCTTACCCCTGCCCCAATTTTCTTCTTCGTCGTTGTAAGGGTCCTACATATTCAGAAATTTCTTGTCATATTTTAGAACTGCTAACTAATTACATTTAAATATCACCAAAGTCAGGATTTCATTTGTCGGAGAAAGTCCCACAAAGCCATAAATCAAATGAGTACATATTTGAGGGTCGATGTGCTCCACGTCAAATTTGCCATTTCCTGGTCTATACTGCAATTTAAAAAAATAAAGCTTGTCAATTGAAACTTGATCTTGAATCTCGGTGTAGTTGGAATTTTTATTTTTTTTACGTACAACTGCCCATGAGCCATAGTAGCAAACCATCACCTTACCATTACCTGCAAAGTTTTTAATAGAAACTCAATTAGTGATGTTTTTGCTAAAGATAATTTCTTGGAAATCCTTTCACTGTAAATTAAATTTTGAATGTGCATGTTTCGTAATCAGCATATGTTTTCATGCGTTTCCTAACTTTTGGTAACCTAAAGTGAATATTTATTTCTAATATGCAAATGCTACATTTGGGAAGTTAAATTTTTTACAAAAGTTGAGATATAGTCATGTTCATCACAAAGTTTACTGCATACAAAAAATCGACTAAAGCACTAACTTTGCTGGTTGGTGGGGCTGGCACGCACGGTAGAAGTTGATGCAATAACCACCAACGCCAAAAATCCTCTCAGCAACATTTTTCTGAATTTTTACTTTCACTGAAAATTCAAGCGGAACTTGCTATTCAGCAAATTTAATGGCTATTCTATGCAACTTATCAAATCTACTCCAGAACTAAACCGAAGAGATGCGGATGATGCAGGCAGCCAACCGGGATGACAGGCTAAATGAAGGAGAGTGATGCGAATTTATAAAGATAAATTATTTGCACTATTCAAACTCGAACTTGATAGAAATCTACACGGGATTATGTTTTGTGGATTTAGGCTTAGACAGGTCCAAATTTCAAGTCGTTTGTGGCAATGATTTATTAGGAGGAAAGGTCCATTTACTGCGTTTTTTGCGTGTAACTAAAAATGTAGCTCCAGTGAAACTTGGTTCATTGAATTTGATTAAATTGAATCATCCAGCTACTGAGGGAACAAAGGATTAAAGCCGTGGGTGTGGGTACGTTATCGTTTTGTTTGGATAATGTATCTTACTTAAATGTGATGGGATGTCAGAAGAAAAATTAGCCTTGATAATAAATTATGTTGATATTTACGTGCTAGAAGTTAAGAGCCAATGCATAAGTTTTAATTTAAAATAATGTTTGTGGTTAGGTTTATCAGTATTGGGAAACAAATCCGCAATCGCTTAATTACATATGCTTTCGATGATGCCATCTGCTTATCGATTTTGGATAATGAAAAAAATGAGCAAAGCATAATAAATAACATGGGATAAGGGATCAGACAATGAAATGCGCTTATATAAAATATGGAATTTTGACAGGTAAATCATTTCTGAAACTTAAGTTAAGTTACTTAACTGAAACATGGAGGAAGTTACAGAGAAAGTCGGTGAAAGTCCAACTATCAGTAATAAACGGTGAAAATTGTATTTAAAAAATGATAAAAATGATAAAATGATAAAAAAATTTCAAGGCATAACTGAAACATTCAATTTATGTAGGTATAAAAATCGCAATTTGTCCTCGACACTGAAACAATTAGGGAGTGATTGAATACCAAACTAAATTAGAACTGATAAATAAGTAAAATGCAATCATAGCAATTCGTCTAATCAGTTGATTTGCTTTTTGAAAGACTGCCATGCATTATCTTGTTTTCAGAAAACAAACAACTTTCCAAACTCAAACCAGCCCAAGGTGGTTTCGATTTTCATGATTTTAGTCCGTATGTAATTTTCTCGGAAATCGCAAACCCCTGTGAAAATCACAATGTGATTTTGCTCGCTGTGATGAGATTTCAAAGATCCATACCATTGTAAAGTTCCATGAAATATTAATGATAACGACAAGTTGCAAATAAATTAATGCCTGAGTAAATGTTTTTGATGATGGACAAGTGATAAAATATAATATTGGTGGATGACGTACTCAAGTTGATTAATTGACTCTAAATCCCCGGATAAAGAAGTTGAATGTATTTATTTAAATCATTTTGAAAACTTGGACAAGTGGGGTTGACGGCTTATAGTTCGTCGTGTTTTTTTTGGATTTGATGAATAAAACGTGCTAATCCTCAGTATTTGCAGAATGAGGTTCGCAGTAAAGAATAAATGCAAGACTAAAAACATTCAGAATGCTTACATTTAAAAATTCAGCCTTTATTTCCCACAACTATAAAAAAACGATTGCCAACTAACCAGAGTACAAATAGATATATGCATTCAACATGATTTTTACACGATTGTAATTTATGTTGCAACGCATTCTTTTTCAGTCAAAATCACTAAAATAACTGATTAGAATTGATAGTCAAAGAATATAGGGTAGTTGCATAGATTGCTCATCACAAAAACATAAAGTTAAGGACCTTTTTGAATATACAATCAATGATTTAACGCCCGCTAAGGGATTTTAACTACATAAATAAACAATTCAAACTGCACGAGTTTAATAACGAAGCAGTCAACATTATAAAACGAACAAAATTAAATGTAACAAAGAATACTTATTGCCTACTCGATAACTACATCCAACATTGTAAAACCTACCGATTCGCACAAAACTTAATATTTTTAACAAATCAAATCAACACAAACAAAAAATTTTGATAGGATTAGCCCTAATTGAAGGCTAATGCACCAGATTCCCCATCTCCAAAATATAAACGAATTAACTAATCCTACATAGCGCACAGGTAACTCCACAGTATAAAGAATAAACTCGCATTCCTCGACTTCTCTTTCTCCAACTTCAGAAGTATCATCTACTCCAAAATACATCTTTTTGTAGGTATCCGCATAATCTATAACACAAATAATGGGTAAAGAGTTGACAGAGAGGACGTTTTTAGCCCTAATTGAAGGCTAATGCACCAGATTCCCCATCTCCAAAATATAAACGAATTAACTAATCCTACATAGCGCACAGGTAACTCCACAGTATAAAGAATAAACTCGCATCTCCCTCAGCCTTTAACAAAGTGTCGTGTTATTTAAGATCGGATAGCAGGTGTAGAAAGTCGATCTATAATAGCTTCGTCCATCGCTATCAGTTCTTCATACGTATACCGAAATACGAATTGACGCTTGGAAATAGGGCAACTGCAAAGTGTTCGAAAATGATCTCTACAGCTTTGTCTCATCTTGGAAGGAAGATTTGCACGACAACTGCAAGATATCATAGAAAAGAACAAAGTAGATCTACAAAAGAAGCAGGAGCGTTCATCATCATTTTCAATTTTCTCAATCTTAATCCGCTTCTTGGACTTAACCCCCAGCAACAATAGATCATCATATAACTTTTTTTCTGCGTCCAGAGAAATTTTCAGTTGCACATACGCGTCCTTAGCATCCTTCAAACTGAGGCATTCTGGAACACTGCATAATGTGACGAGTAATTCCTAAAGAAGACAGTTTAAAGTATGTGAAATTGTTTTAGAACATTTAAATTTCCAGAATCCAATCATAGCCACTGTAATTACCTCATGCGAGAAGACATGATTCCGTTTGATAGAAATGTAGTGTTGAATACAATCAAATCCGAAGTTTAACCAATGACCAGCAGCCTACAATACAACAAATATCATAAATGAAAGTGAAAATTTCATAAATAAACATAATTCTTAAATTACAAAATTAACAGCTTCGGCCAAATTAAAGCCCTGATTGAATCCGCAATGGTATGCCCTTGGAAAAGTTATGACGAATTCTCCGGCATGTTGATCAAGCCGAGACACTGGAACACCCGCTTTTATCAAGACGTCAGGATGTATCAAAGTATTGAGATTGTGCATCAGGTCGGGTTGTAAACGAAATAGGGAAGGCACATATTCTTTAATTCGACGGTCAACTTCGCCTGCATTAATATGTAGGTAAAAGTTAAATAAATAAAACGGAGTTAATTATTGAAAAGTAAGCTGTACTGATAGTTTTACCTGCTGCAGATCCAGGAATACCATACCAGGTTTTCGTTTCCCCAAAATGAAGAAAATTAATTGAAGGAGTCCAGTGATCTTCTACATGCCAGCAAAATGCGCTGAAAATCATACCGACGTATATCCACGGTTGAGTCATTCCAGAAACATTGCTTGCATGAAAATTAAGAAAGGCAGTTTTATTTTTTTTATAATGAGTCTTATTTATCTTTTCACCATCGTGTATTATGTGATAATAAATAAATTTGGATATATTTACCTGCCAATATGTCGAAGAATAGATGAATACAATTTTGGAAAATTGTTGAGATCTAGAATATTGATACAATAGTAAAGTTAATTGTAGAGTAATATTTGCAACAGAAATCGATTCTAGAACTTTTTGAATTATGTATACATTAAAAAAAGAAAAAAAAATCGGATATACTTACTCCAGGGACTGTCAGCGTATTTTTTAAAGTCGTCCCATTCTGTCGTTACATGAAGTGCACTGCTATCTTCAGATTTCCATTTACTCTCTGTATCATCCGAAATAACTGGGAACCCGGACCCAATATCCTTCGAATGGAGATCAGCACCATAAAACACCGTAACTGGACGATCTGGAAGAAGAACAAGTTTCCAAAATTCTTCCTCGACTTCTCTTTCTCCAACTTCAGAAGTATCATCTACTCCAAAATACATCTTTTTGTAGGTATCCGCATAATCTATAACACAAATAATGGGTAAAGAGTTGACAGAGAGGACGTTT